>JBBPBO010000003.1:34258383-34302893 GCA_037974295.1 Cicer cuneatum | reverse complement strand
CACAAAATGACGTAAATGTTCATCCAATGACACAAACGCGCTTATTGGATGAACTACATTCCTTAAGTACGAAAAGCGATTAGAATAAGCCTAGGGATGCAAAATATGACGTAAATGTTAAATTAATGACACAAACGCGCTTATTGGATGAACTACATTCCTTAAGTACGAAAAGTGATTAGAATAAGTGTTGGGATGCACAAAATGAAGTAAATGTTTATCCAATGACACAAATGCACTTATTGGATGAACTTCATTCCTTATGTACGAAAAGTGATTAGAATAAGCCTTGGGATGCACAAAATGACGTAAATGTTCATCCAATGACACAAATGCATTTATTGGATGAACTACATTCCTTAAGTACGAAAAGTGATTAGAATAAGCCTTGGGATGCACAAAATGACGTAAATGTTCATCCAATGACACAAATGCATTTATTGGATGAACTTTATTCCTTATGTTCGAAAAGTGATTAGAATAGCTTTGGGATGCACAAAATGACGTAAATCATCATCCAATGACACAAATGAAGTTATTGGATGAACTTCATTCCTTATGTACGTAAAGTGGTTAGAATAAGCCTGGGGATGCACAAAATGACATAAATGTTTATCCAATGACACAAATGCATTTATAGGATGAACTTCATTCCTTATGTACGAAAAGTGATTAGAATAAAACATGGGATGCACAAAATGACGTAAATATTCATCCAATGACACAAATGCACTTATTGGATGAACTACATTCCTTAAGTACGAAAAGTGATTAGAATAAGCCTTGGGATGCACAAAATGACTTAAATGTTAAATTAATGACACAAATGCGCTTATTGGATGAACTACATTCCTTAAGTACGAAAAGTGATTAGAATAAGCCTTGGGAAGCAAAAAATGACGTAAATGTTTATCCAATGACACAAACGCGCTTATTGGATGAACTTCATTCCTTAAGTACGAAATGTGATTAGAATAAGCCTTGGGATGCATAAAATGACGTAAGTGTTCATCCAATGACACAAATGCACTTATTGGATGAACTTCATTCCTTAAGTACGAAAAGTGATTTGAATAAGCCTTGGGATGCACAGAATGACGTAAATGTTCATCCAATGACACAAATGCACTTATTGGATGAACTACATTCCTTAAGTACGAAAAGTGATTAGAATAAGCCTTGGGATGCACAAAATGACGTAAATGTTCATCCAATGACACAAATGCACTTATTTGATGAACTACATTCCTTAAGTACAAAAAGTGATTAGAATAAACCTTGGGAAGCACAAACTTACGTAAATGTTCCTCCTATGACACAAATGCACTTATTGGATGAACTACATTCGTTAAGAACAAAAAGTGATTAGAATAAGCCTTAGGATGCACAAAATGACGGAAATGTTCATCCAATGACACAAATGCGCTTATTGAATAAACTACATTCCTTAAGTGCGAAAAGTGATTAGAATAAGCCTTGGGATGCACAAAATGACGTAAATGTTCATCCAATGACACAAATGCACTTATTGGCTGAACTACATTCCTTAAGTACGAAAAGTGATTAGAATAAGCCTTGGAATGCACAAAATGACGTAAATGTTCATCCAATGACACAAATGCACTTATTTGATGAACTACATTCCTTAAGTACAAAAAGTGATTAGAATAAACCTTGGGAAGCACAAACTTACGTAAATGTTCCTCCTATGACACAAATGCACTTATTGGATGAACTACATTCCTTAAGAACAAAAAGTGATTAGAATAAGCATTGGGATGCACAAATTGACGTAAATGTTCATCCAATGACACAAATGCACTTATTGGATGAACTAAATTCCTTAAGTACGAAAAGTGATTAGAATAAGCCTTGGGATGCACAAAATGACGTAAATGTTCATCCAATGACACAAATGCACTTATTGGATGAACTACATTCCTTAAGTACGAAAAGTGATTAGAATAAGCCTTGGGATGCACAAAATGACGTAAATGTTCATCCAATGACACAAATGCATTTATTGGATGAACTACATTCCTTAAGTATGAAAAGTGATTAGAATAAGCCTTGGGATGCACAAAATGACGTAAATGTTCATCCAATGACACAAATGCATTTATTGGATGAACTACATTCCTTAATTACGAAAAGTGATTATAATAAGCCTTGGGATGCACAAAATGACGTAAATGTTCATCCAATGACACAAATGAAGTTATTGGATGAACTTCATTCCTTAAGTACGAAAAGTGATTAGAATAAGCCTTGGGATGCACAAAATGACGTAAATGTTCATCCAATGACACAAATGCACTTATTGGATGAACTACATTCCTTAAGTACGAAAAGTGATTAGAATAAGCATTGTGATGCACAAAATGTCCTAAATGTTAATTAATGACACAAACGCGCTTATCGGGTGAACTACATTCCTTAAGTACGAAAAGTGATTAGAATAAGCCTTGGGATGCACAAAATGACGTAAATGTTCATCCAATGACACAAATGCACTTATTGGATGAACTACATTCCTTAAGTACGAAAAGTGATTAGAATAAGCATTGGGATTCACAAAATGACGTAAATGTTAAATTAATGACACAAACGCGCTTATTGGATGAACTACATTCCTTAAGTACGAAAAGTGATTAGAATAAGCCTTGGGATGCACAAAATGACGTAAATGTTCTTCGAATGACACAAACGCACTTATTGGATGAACTACATTCCTTAAGTACGAAAAGTGTTTAGAATAAGCCTTGGAATTCACAAAATGACGTAAATGTTAAATTAATGACAAAAACGCCCTTATTGGATGAACTACATTCCTTAAGTACGAAAAATGATTAGAATACACCTTGGGATGGACAAAATGTCGTAAATGTTCATCCAATGACACAAATGCACTTATTGGATGAACTACATTCCTTAAGTACGAAAAGTGATTAGAATAAGCCTTGGGATGCACAAAATGACGTAAATGTTCATCCAATGACACAAATGCACTTATTGGATGAACTACATTCCTTAAGTACGAAAAGTGATTAGAATAAGCCTTGGGATGCACAAAATGACGTAAATGTTCATCCAATGACACAAATGCATTTATTGGATGAACTACATTCCTTAAGTACGAAAAGTGATTAGAATAAGCCTTGGGATGCACAAAATGACGTAAATGTTCATCCAATGACACAAACGCACTTATTGGATGAACTACATTCCTTAAGTACGAAAAGTGATTAGAATAAGCCTTGGGATGCACAAAATGACGTAAATGTTAAATTAATGACACAAACGCGCTTATTGGATGAACTACATTCCTTAAGTACGAAAAGTGATTAGAATAAGCGTTGGGATGCACAAAATGACGTACATGTTCATTCAATGACACAAATGCACTTATTGGATGAACTTCATTCCTTAAGTACGTAAAGTGATTAGAATAAGCCTTGGGATGCACAAAATGACGTAAATGTTAAATTAATAACACAAACGCGCTTATTGGATGAACTACATTCCTTAAGTACGAAAAGTGATTAGAATAAGCCTTGGGATGCACAAAATGACGTAAATGTTCATCCAATGACACAAATGCACTTATTGGATGGACTACATTCCTTAAGTACGAAAACTGATTAAAATAAGCCTTGGGATTCACAAAATGACGTAAATGTTAAATTAATGACACCAACGCGCTTATTGGATGAACTACATTCCTTAAGTACGAAAAGTGATTAGAATAAGCCTTGGGATGCACAAAATGACGTAAATGTTTATCCAAAGCCAAAAATGCACTTATTGGATGAACTTCATTCCTTATGTACGAAAAGTGATTAGAATAAGCCTTGGGATGCACAAAATGACGTAAATGTACAATTAATGACACAAACAGGCTTATTGGATGAACTACATTCCGTATGTACGAATAGTGATTAGAATAAGGCTTGGGATGCACAAAATGATGTAAATATTCATCCAATGACACAAATGCACTTATTGGATGAACTACATTCCTTAAGTACAAAAAGTGATTAGAATAAGCCTTGGGATGCACAAAATGACGTAAATGTTCATCCAATGACATAAATGCACTTGTTGGATGAACTACATTCCTTAAGTACGAAAAGTGATTAGAATAAGCCTTGGGATGCACAAAATGACGTAAATGGTCATCCAATGATACAAATGCACTTATTGGATGAACTACATTCCTTAAGTACGAAGAGTGATTTGAATAAGCCTTGAGATGCCCAAAATGACGTAAATGTTAAATTAATGACACAAACGCGCTTATTGGATGAACTACATTCCTTATGTACGAATAGTGATTAGAATAAGGCTTGGGATGCACAAAATGACGTAAATGTTCATCCAATGACACAAATGCACTTATTGGATCAACTACATTCCTTAAGTACGAAAACTGATTAAAATAAGCCTTGGGATTCACAAAATGACGTAAATGTTAAATTAATGACACAAACGCGCTTATTGGATGAACTACATTCCTTAAGTACGAAAAGTGATTAGAATAAGCCTTGGGATGCACAAAATGACGTAAATGTTTATCCAATGACACAAATGCACTTATTGGATGAACTTCATTCCTTATGTACGAAGAGTGATTAGAATAAGCCTTGGGATGCACAAAATGACGTAAATGTTTATCCAATGACACAAACGCACTTATTGGATAAACTACATTCCTTATGTACGAAGAGTGATTAGAATAAGCCTTGGGATGCACAAAATGACGTAAATGTTTATCCAATGACACAAATGCACTTATTGGATGAACTTCCTTCCTTATGTACGAAGAGTGATTAGAATAAGCCTTGGGATGCACAAAATGACGTAAATGTTTATCCAATGACACAAACGCACTTATTGGATAAACTACATTCCTTATGTACGAAGAGTGATTAGAATAAGCCTTGGGATGCACAAAATGACGTAAATGTTAAATAAATGACACAAACGCGCTTATTGGATGAACTACATTCCTTATGTACGAATAGTGATTAGAATAAGGCTTGGGATGCACAAAATGACGTAAATGTTCATCCAATGACACAAAGGCACTTATTGGATGAACTTCATTGCTTAAGTACAAAAAGTGATTAGAATAAGCCTTGGGATGCAAAAAATGACGTAAATGTTGATCCAATTACACAACGCACTTATTGGATAAACTACATTCCTTATGTACGAAGAGTGATTAGAATAAGCCTTGGGATGCAGAAAATGACGTAAATGTTAAATTAATGACACAAACGCGCTTATTGGATGAACTACATTCCTAACGTACGAATAGTGATTAGAATAAGGCTTGGGATGCACAAAATGACGTAAATGTTCATCCAATGACACAAATGCACTTATTGGATGAACTACATTCCTTAAGTACAAAAAGTGATTAGCATAAGCCTTGGGATGCACAAAATAATGTAAATGTTAAATTAATGGCAAAAACGTGCATATTGGATGAACTACATTCCTTAAGTACGAAAAGTGATTGGAATAAGCCTTAGGATGCACAAAATGACGTAAATGTTCATCCCATGACACAAATGCACTTATTGGATGAACTTTGTTCCTTAAGTACAAAAAGTGATTAGAATAAACCTTGGGATGCAAAAAATGACGTAAATGTTCATCCAATGACACAAACGCACTTATTGGATGAACTACATTCCTTAAGTACGAAGAGTGATTTGAATAAGCCTTGAGATGCCCAAAATGACGTAAATGTTAAATTAATGACACAAATGCGCTTATTGGATGAACTACATTTTTTAAGTATGAAAGTGATTAGAAGAAGCCTTGGGATGCACAAAATGACGTAAATGTTCATCCAATGACACAAATGCACTTATTGGATAAACGTCATTCCTTAAGTATGAAAAGTGATTAGAATAAGCCTTGGGATGCACAAAATGACGTAAATGTTCATCCGATGACACAAACGGACTTATTGGATAAACTACATTCCTTATGTACGAAGAGTGGTTAGAATAAGCCTTGGGATGCACAAAATGACGTAAATGTTAAATTAATGACACAAACGCGCTTATTGGATGAACTACATTCCTAATGTACGAATAGTGATTAGAATAAGGCTTGGGATGCACAAAATGACGAAAATGTTCATCCAATGACACAAATGCACTTATTGGACGAACTACATTCCTTAAGTACGAAAACTGATAAAAATAAGCCTTGGGATTCACAAAATGACGTAAATGTTAAATTAATGACACAAACGCGCTTATTGGATGAACTACATTCCTTATGTACGAATAGTGATTAGAATAAGGCTTGGGATGCACAAAATGACGTAAATGTTCATCCAATGACACAAATGCACTTATTGGATGAACTACATTCCTTAAGTACGAAAAGTGATTAGAATAAGCCTTGGGATGCACAAAATGACGTAAATGTTTATCCAATGACACAAATGCACTTATTGGATGAACTTCATTCCTTAAGTACGAAGAGTGATTTGAATAAGCCCTGAGATGCCCAAAATGACGTAAATGTTAAATTAATGACACAAATGTGCTTATTAGATGAACTACATTCCTTATGTACGAATAGTGATTAGAATAAGGCTTGGGATGCACAAAATGAAGTAAATGTTCATCCAATGACACAAATGCACTTATTGGATGAACTACATTGCTTAAGTACGAAAACTGATTAAAATAATCCTTGGGATTCACAAAATGACGTAAATGTTAAATTAATGACACAAACGCGCTTATTGGATGAACTACATTCCTTAAGTACGAAAAGTGATTAGAATAAGCCTTGGGATGCACAAAATGACGTAAATGTTTATCCAATGCCAAAAATGCACTTATTGGATGAACTTCATTCCTTATGTACGAAAAGTGATTAGAATAAGCCTTGGGATGCTCAAAATGACGTAAATGTACAATTAATGACACAAACGGGCTTATTGGATGAACTACATTCCTTATGTACGAATAGTGATTAGAATAAGGCTTGGGATGCACAAAATGACGTAAATGTTCATCCAATGACACAAATGCACTTATTGGATGAACTACGTTCCTTATGTACAAAAAGTGATTAGAATAAGCCTTGGGATGCACAAAATGACGTAAATGTTCATCCAATGACATAAATGCACTTATTGGATGAACTACATTCCTTAAGTACGAAAAGTGATTAGAATAAGCCTTGGGATGCACAAAATGACGTAAATGGTCATCCAATGATACAAACGCACTTATTGGATGAACTACATTCCTTAAGTACGAAAAGTGATTTGAATAAGCCTTGAGATGCCCAAAATGACGTAAATGTTAAATTAATGACACAAATGCTCTTATTGGATGAACTACATTCCTTATGTACGAATAGTGATTAGAATAAGGCTTGGGATGCACAAAATGACGTAAATGTTCATCCAATGACACAAATGCAGTTATTGGATCAACTACATTCCTTAAGTACGAAAACTGATTAAAATAAGCTTTGGGATTCACAAAATGACATAAATGTTAAATTAATGACACAAACGCGCTTATTGGATGAACTACATTCCTTCAGTACGAAAAGTGATTAGAATAAGCCTTGGGATGCACAAAATGATGTAAATGTTTATCCAATGACACAAATGCACTTATTGGATGAACTTCATTCCTTATGTACGAAGAGTGATTTGAATAAGCCTTGAGATGCCCAAAATGACGTAAAGGTTAAATTAATGACACAAATGCGCTTATTGGATGAACTACATTTTTTAAGTATGAAAGTGATTAGAATAAGCCTTGAGATGCACAAAATGACGTAAATGTTCATCCAATGACACAAATGCACTTATTGGATAAACGTCATTCCTTAAGTATGAAAAGTGATTAGAATAAGCCTTGGGATGCACAAAATGACGTAAATGTTCATCCAATGACACAAACGCACTTATTGGATAAACTACATTCCTTATGTACGAAGAGTGATTAGAATAAGCCTTGGGATGCACAAAATGACGTAAATGTTAAATTAATGACACAAACGCGCTTATTGGATGAACTACATTCCTTAAGTACGAAAAGTGATTAGAATAAGCCTTGGGATGCACAAAATGACGTAAATGTTCATCCAATGACACAAATGCACTTATTGGATGAACTACATTCCTTAAGTACAAAAAGTGATTAGAATAAGCCTTGGGATGCACAAAATAATGTAAATGTTAAATTAATGGCAAAAACATGCATATTGGATGAACTACATTCCTTAAGTACGAAAAGTGATTGGAATAAGCCTTAGGATGCACAAAATGACGTAAATGTTCATCCCATGACACAAATGCACTTATTGGATGAACTTCGTTCCTTAAGTACAAAAAGTGATTAGAATAAACCTTGGGATGCAAAAAATGACGTAAATGTTCATCCAATGACACAAACGCACTTATTGGATGAACTACATTCCTTAAGTACGAAGAGTGATTTGAATAAGCCTTGAGATGCCCAAAATGACGTAAAGGTTAAATTAATGACACAAATGCGCTTATTGGATGAACTACATTTTTTAAGTATGAAAGTGATTAGAATAAGCCTTGAGATGCACAAAATGACGTAAATGTTCATCCAATGACACAAATGCACTTATTGGATAAACGTCATTCCTTAAGTATGAAAAGTGATTAGAATAAGCCTTGGGATGCACAAAATGACGTAAATGTTCATCCAATGACACAAACGCACTTATTGGATAAACTACATTCCTTATGTACGAAGAGCGATTAGAATAAGCCTTGGGATGCACAAAATGACGTAAATGTTAAATTAATGACACAAACGCGCTTATTGGATGAACTACATTCCTAATGTACGAATAGTGATTAGAATAAGGCTTGGGATGCACAAAATGACGAAAATGTTCATCCAATGACACAAATGCACTTATTGGATGAACTACATTCCTTAAGTACGAAAACTGATTAAAATATGCCTTGGTATTCACAAAATGACGTAAATGTTAAATTAATGACACAAACGCGCTTATTGGATGAACTACATTCCTTATGTACGAATAGTGATTAGAATAAGGCTTGGGATGCACAAAATGACGTAAATATTCATCCAATGACACAAATGCACTTATTGGATGAACTTCATTCCTTATGTACGAAGAGTGATTAGAATAAGCCTTGGGATGCACAAAATGACGTAAATGTTAAATTAATGACACAAACGCGCTTATTGGATGAACTACATTCCTAATGTACGAATAGTGATTAGAATAAGGCTAGGGATGCACAAAATGACGAAAATGTTCATCCAATGACACAAATGCACTTATTGGATGAACTACATTCCTTAAGTACGAAAACTGATTAAAATAAGCCTTGGGATTCACAAAATGACGTAAATGTTAAATTAATGACACAAACGCGCTTATTGGATGAACTACATTCCTTATGTACGAATAGTGATTAGAATAAGGCTTGGGATGCACAAAATGACGTAAATGTTCATGCAATGACACAAATGCACTTATTGGATGAACTACATTCCTTAAGTACGAAAAGTGATTAGAATAAGCCTTGGGATGCACAAAATGACGTAAATGTTCATCCAATGACATAAATGCACTTCTTGGATGAACTACATTCCTTAAGTACGAAAAGTGATTAGAATAAGCCTTGGGATGCACAAAATGACGTAAATGTTCATCCAATGACACAAACGCGCTTATTGGATGAACTACATTCCTTAAGTACGAAAAGCGATTAGAATAAGCATTGGGATGCAAAAAATGACGTAAATGTTAAATTAATGACACAAACGCGCTATTGGATGAACTTCATTCCTTATGTACGAAAAGTGATTAGAATAAGCCTTGGGATGCACAAAATGACGTAAATGTTCATCCAATGACAGCAATGCACTTATTGGATGAACTACATTCCTTATGTACGAAAAGTGATTAGAATAAGCCTTGGGATGCACAAAATGACGTAAATGTTTATCCAATGACACAAACGCACTTATTGGATAAACTACATTCCTTATGTACGAAGAGTGATTAGAATAAGCCTCGGGATACACAAAATGACGTAATTGTTAAATTAATGGCACAAACGCGCTTATTGGATGAACTACATTCCTTAAGTACGAAAGTAATTAGAATAAGCCTTGGGATGCACAAAATGACGTAAATGTTAAATTAATGACACAAACGCACTTGTTGGATGAACTACATACCTAATGTACGAATAGTGATTAGAATAAGGCTTGGGATGCACAAAATAACGTAAATGTTCATCCAATGACACAAATGCACTTATTGGATGAACTACATTCCTTAAGTACAAAAAGTGATTAGCATAAGCCTTGGGATGCACAAAATGATGTAGATGTTAAATTAATGGCACAAACGTGCATATTGGATGAACTACATTCCTTATGTACGAAAAGTGATTGGAATAAGCCTTAGGATGCACAAAATAACGTAAATGTTCGTCCCATGACACAAATGCACTTATTGGATGAACTTCGTTCCTTAAGTACAAAAAGTGGTTAGAATAAGCCTTGGGATGCAAAAAATGACGTAAATGTTCATCCAATGACACAAACGCACTTATTGGATGAACTACATTCCTTAAGTACGAAGAGCGGTTTGAATAAGCCTTGAGATGCCCAAAATGACGTAAATGTTAAATTAATGACACAAACGCGCTTATTGGATGAACTACATTCCTTAAGTACGAAAAGTGATTAGAATAAGCCTTGGGATGCACAAAATGACGTAAATGGTCATCCAACGACACAAATGCACTTATTGGATGAACTTCATTCCTTATTTACGAAAAGTGATTAGAATAAGCCTTGGGATGCACAAAATGACGTAAATGTTAAATTATTGACACAAACGGGCTTATTGGATGAACTACATTCCTTATGTACGAATAGTGATTAGAATAAGGCTAGGGATGCACAAAATGACGTAAACGTTAAATTATTGACACAAACGGGCTTATTGGATGAACTACATTCCTTATGTACGAATAGTGATTAGAATAAGGCTTGGGATGCACAAAATGACGTAAATGTTCATCCAATGACACAAATGCACTTATTGGATGAACTACATTCCTTAAGTACGGAAACTGATTAAAATAAGCCTTGGGATTCACAAAATGACGTAAATGTTAAATTAATGACACAAACGCGCTTATTGGATGAACTACATTCCTTAAGTACGAAAAGTGATTAGAATAAGCCTTGGGATGCACAAAATGACGTAAATGGTCATCCAACGACACAAATGCACTTATTGGATGAACTTCATTCCTTATTTACGAAAAGTGATTAGAATAAGCCTTGGGATGCACAAAATGACGTAAATGTTAAATTATTGACACAAACGGGCTTATTGGATGAACTACATTCCTTATGTACGAATAGTGATTAGAATAAGGCTAGGGATGCACAAAATGACGTAAACGTTAAATTATTGACACAAACGGGCTTATTGGATGAACTACATTCCTTATGTACGAATAGTGATTAGAATAAGGCTTGGGATGCACAAAATGACGTAAATGTTCATCCAATGACACAAATGCACTTATTGGATGAACTACATTCCTTAAGTACGGAAACAGATTAAAATAAGCCTTGGGATTCACAAAATGACGTAAATGTTAAATTAATGACACAAACGCGCTTATTGGATGAACTACATTCCTTCAGTACGAAAAGTGATTAGAATAAGCCTTGGGATGCACAAAATGACGTAAATGGTCATCCAACGACACAAATGCACTTATTGGATGAACTTCATTCCTTATGTACGAAAAGTGATTAGAATAAGCCTTGGGATGCACAAAATGACGTAAATGTTAAATTATTGACACAAACGGGCTTATTGGATGAACTACATTCCTTATGTACGAATAGTGATTAGAATAAGGCTAGGGATGCAAAATAACGACGTAAACGTTAAATTATTGACACAAACGGGCTTATTGGATGAACTACATTCCTTATGTACGAATTGTGATTAGAATAAGGCTTGGGATGCACAAAATGACGTAAATGTTCATCCAATGACACAAATGCACTTATTGGAAGAACTACATTCCTTAAGTACGGAAACTGATTAAAATAAGCCTTGGGATTCACAAAATGACGTAAATGTTAAATTAATGACACAAACGCGCTTATTGGATGAACTACATTCCTTAAGTACGAAAAGTGATTAGAATAAGCCTTGGGATGCACAAAATGACGTAAATGGTCATCCAACGACACAAATGCACTTATTGGATGAACTTCATTCCTTATGTACGAAAAGTGATTAGAATAAGCCTTGGGATGCACAAAATGACGTAAATGTTAAATTATTGACACAAACGGGCTTATTGGATGAACTTCATTCCTTATTTACGAAAAGTGATTAGAATAAGCCTTGGGATGCACAAAATGACGTAAATGTTAAATTATTGACACAAACGGGCTTATTGGATGAACTACATTCCTTATGTACGAATAGTGATTAGAATAAGGCTAGGGATGCACAAAATGACGTAAACGTTAAATTATTGACACAAACGGGCTTATTGGATGAACTACATTCCTTATGTACGAATAGTGATTAGAATAAGGCTTGGGATGCACAAAATGACGTAAATGTTCATCCAATGACACAAATGCACTTATTGGATGAACTACATTCCTTAAGTACGGAAACAGATTAAAATAAGCCTTGGGATTCACAAAATGACGTAAATGTTAAATTAATGACACAAACGCGCTTATTGGATGAACTACATTCCTTCAGTACGAAAAGTGATTAGAATAAGCCTTGGGATGCACAAAATGACGTAAATGGTCATCCAACGACACAAATGCACTTATTGGATGAACTTCATTCCTTATGTACGAAAAGTGATTAGAATAAGCCTTGGGATGCACAAAATGACGTAAATGTTAAATTATTGACACAAACGGGCTTATTGGATGAACTACATTCCTTATGTACGAATAGTGATTAGAATAAGGCTAGGGATGCAAAATAACGACGTAAACGTTAAATTATTGACACAAACGGGCTTATTGGATGAACTACATTCCTTATGTACGAATTGTGATTAGAATAAGGCTTGGGATGCACAAAATGACGTAAATGTTCATCCAATGACACAAATGCACTTATTGGAAGAACTACATTCCTTAAGTACGGAAACTGATTAAAATAAGCCTTGGGATTCACAAAATGACGTAAATGTTAAATTAATGACACAAACGCGCTTATTGGATGAACTACATTCCTTAAGTACGAAAAGTGATTAGAATAAGCCTTGGGATGCACAAAATGACGTAAATGGTCATCCAACGACACAAATGCACTTATTGGATGAACTTCATTCCTTATGTACGAAAAGTGATTAGAATAAGCCTTGGGATGCACAAAATGACGTAAATGTTAAATTATTGACACAAACGGGCTTATTGGATGAACTACATTCCTTATGTACGAATAGTGATTAGAATAAGGCTTGGGATGCACAAAATGACGTAAATGTTCATCCAATGACACAAATGCATTTATTGGATGAACTACATTCCTTAAGTACGAAAACTGATTAAAATAAGCCTTGGGATTCACAAAATGACGTAAATGTTAAATTAATGACACAAACGCGCTTATTGGATGAACTACATTCCTTAAGTACGAAAAGTGATTAGAATAAGCCTTGGGATGCACAAAATGACGTAAATGGTCATCCAATGATACAAACGCACTTATTGGACGAACTACATTCCTTAAGTACGAAGAGTGATTTGAATAAGCCTTGAGATGCCCAAAATGACGTAAATGTTAAATTAATGACACAAACGCGCTTATTGGACGAACTTCATTCCTTATGTACGAAAAGTGATTAGAATAAGCCTTGGGATGCACAAAATGACGTAAATGTTCATCCAATGACAGCAATGCACTTATTGGATGAACTACATTCCTTATGTACGAAAAGTGATTAGAATAAGCCTTGGGATGCACAAAATGACGTAAATGTTTATCCAATGACACAAACGTACTTATTGGATAAACTACATTCCTTATGTACGAAGAGTGATTAGAATAAGCCTTGGGATGCACAAAATGACGTAAATGTTAAATTAATGACACAAACGCGCTTATTGGATGAACTACATTCCTAATGTACGAATAGTGATTAGAATAAGGCTTGGGATGCACAAAATGACGTAAATGTTCATCCAATGACACAAACGCACTTATTGGATGAACTTCATTGCTTAAGTACAAAAAGTGATTAGAATACGCCTTGGGATGCACAAAATGACGTAAATGTTCATCCAATTACACAAACGCACTTATTGGATAAACTACATTCCTTATGTACGAAGAGTGATTAGAATAAGCCTTGGGATGCACAAAATGACGTAAACGTTTAATTAATGACACATACGCGCTTATTGGATGAACTACATTCCTAATGTACGAAGAGTGATTAGAATAAGGCTTGGGATGCACAAAATGACGTAAATGTTCATCCAATGACACAAATGCACTTATTGGATGAACTACATTCCTTAAGTACGAAAAGTGATTGGAATAAGCCTTAGGATGCACAAAATGACGTAAATGTTCATCCAATGAGACAAATTCACTTATTGGATGAACTACATTCCCTAAGTACGAAAACTGATTAAAATAAGCCTTGGGATTCACAAAATGACGTAAATGTTAAATTAATGACACAAACGCGCTTATTGGATGAACTACATTCCTTAAGTACGAAAAGTGATTAGAGTAAGCCTTGGAATGCACAAAATGACGTTAATGTTTATCCAATGACACAAATGCACTTATTGGATGAACTTCATTCCTTATGTACGAAGAGTGATTAGAATAAGCCTTGGGATGCACAAAATGACGTAAATGTTCATACAATGACAGCAATGCACTTATTGGATGAACTACATTCATTAAGTACAAAAAGTGATTAGAATAAGCCTTGGGATGCAAAAAATGACGTAAATGTTCATCCAATGACACAAACGCACTTATTGGATGAACTACATTCCTTAAGTACGAAGAGTGATTAGAATAAGCCTTGGGATTCACAAAATGACGTACATGTTCATCCAATGACACAAATACACTTATTGGATAAACTACATTCCTTATGTACGAAGAGTGATTAGAATAAGCCTTGGGATTCACAAAATGACGAAATGTGAAATTAATGACACAAACGCGCTTATTGGATGAACTACATTCCTTATGTACGAATAGTGATTAGAATAAGGCTTGGGATGCACAAAATGACGTAAATGTTCATCCAATGACACAAATGCACTTATTGGATGAACTACATTCCTTAAGTACAAAAAGTGATTAGCATAAGGCTTGGGATGCACAAAATGACGTAAATGTTAAATTAATGGCACAAACGCGCATATTGGATGAACTACATTCCTTAAGTACGAAAAGTGATTGGAATAAGCCTTCAGATGCACAAAATGACGTAAATGTTCATCCAATGACACAAATACACTTATTGGATGAACTTCATTCCTTATGTACGAAAAGTAATTAGAATAAGCCTTGGGATGCACAAAATGACGTAAATGTTCATCCAATGACACGAATGCACTTATTGGATGAACTACATTCCTTAAGTACGAAGAGTGAATAGAATAAGCCTTGGGATGCACAAAATGACGTAAATGTTCATCCAATGACACAAACGCACTTATTGGATATACTACATTCCTTAAGTACGAAGAGTGATTAGAATAAGCCTTGGGATGCACAAAACGACGTAAATGTTCATCCAATGACACAAACGCGCTTATTGGATGAACTACATTCCTTAAGTACGAAAAGCGATTAGAATAAGCCTTGGGATGCAAAAAATGACGTAAATGTTAAATTAATGACACAAACGCGATTATTGGATCAACTTCATTGCTTATGTACGAAAAGTGATTAGAATAAGCCTTGGGATGCACAAAATGACGTACATGTTCATCCAATGACAGCAATGCACTTATTGGATGAACTACATTCCTTATGTACGAAAAGTGATTAGAATAAGCCTTGGGATGCACAAAATGACGTAAATGTTTATCCAATGACACAAACGCACGTATTGGATAAACTACATTCCTTAGGTACGAAGAGTGATTCGAATAAGCCTTGGGATGCACAAAATGACTTAAATGTTAAATTAATGACACAAACGCGCTTATTGGATGAACTACATTCCTTATGTACGAATAGTGATTAGAATAAGGCTTGGGATGCACAAAATGACGTAAATGTTCATCCAATGACACAAATGCACTTATTGGATGAACTTCATTGCTTAAGTACAAAAAGTGATTAGAATACGCCTTGGGATGCACAAAATGACGTAAATGTTCATCCAATTACACAAACGCACTTATTGGATAAACTACATTCCTTATGTACGAAGAGTGATTAGAATAAGCCTTGGGATGCACAAAATGACGTAAATGTTAAATTAATGACACAAACGCGCTTATTGGATGAACAACATTCCTAATGTACGAAAAGTGATTAGAATAAGCCTTGGGATGCACAAAATGACGTAAATGTTCATCCAATGACACAAATGCACTTATTGGATGAACTACATTCCTTAATTACAAAAAGTGATTAGCATAAGCCTTGGGATGCAAAAAATGATGTAAATGTTAAATTAATGGCACAAACGTGCATATTGGATGAACTACATTCCTTAAGTACGAAAAGTGATTGGAATAAGCCTTAGGATGCACAAAATGACGTAAATGTTCATCCAATGACACAAAAGCACTTATTGGATGAACTACATTCCTTAAGTACGAAAAGTGATTAGAATAAGCCTTGGGATGCAAAAAATGACGTAAAGGTTCATCCAATGACACAAACGCACTTATTGGATAAACTACATTCCTTATGTACGAAGAGTGATTAGAATAAGCCTTGGGATGCACAAAATGACGTAAATGTTAAATTAATGACACAAACGCGCTTATTGGATGAACTACATTCCTAATGTACGAATAGTGATTAGAATAAGGCTTGGGATGCACAAAATGATGTAAATGTTCATCCAATGACACAAATGCACTTATTGGGTGAACTACATTCCTTAAGTACAAAAAGTGAATAGCATAAGTCTTGGGATGCACAAAATGATGTAAATGTTAAATTAATGGCACAAACGTGCATATTGGATGAACTACATTCCTTAAGTACGAAAAGTGCTTGGAATAGGCCTTAGGATGCACAAAATGACGTAAATGTTCATCCCATGACACAAATGCACTTATTGGATGAACTTCATTCCTTAAGTACAAAAAGTGATTAGAATAAGCCTTGGGATGCAAAAAATGACGTAAATGTTCATCCAATGACACAAACGCACTTATTGGATGAACTACATTCCTTAAGTACGAAGAGTGATTTGAATAAGCCTTAGGATTCACAAAATGACGTAAATGTTAAATTAATGACACAAACGCGCTTATTGGATGAACTACATTCCTTAAGTACGAAAAGTGATTAGAGTAAGCCTTGGAATGCACAAAATGACGTTAATGTTTATCCAATGACACAAATGCACTTATTGGATGAACTTCATTCCTTATGTACGAAGAGTGATTAGAATAAGCCTTGGGATGCACAAAATGACGTAAATGTTTATCCAATGACACAAACGCACTTATTGGATAAACTACATTCCTTAGGTACGAAGAGTGATTAGAATAAGCCTTGGGATGCACAAAATGACGTAAATGTTAAATAAATGACACAAACGCGCTTATTGGATGAACTACATTCCTTATGTACGAATAGTGATTAGAATAAGGCTTGGGATGCACAAAATGACGTAAATGTTCATCCAATGACACAAATGCACTTATTGGATGAACTTCATTGCTTAAGTACAAAAAGTGATTAGAATAAGCCTTGGGATGCAAAAAATGACGTAAATGTTCATCCAATAACACAAACGCACTTATTGGATGAACTACATTCCTTAAGTACGAAGAGTGATTTGAATAAGCCTTGAGATTCCCAAAATGACGTAAATGTTAAATTAATGACACAAATGCGCTTATTGGATGAACTACATTCCTTATGTACGAATAGTGATTAGAATAAGGCTTGGGATGCACAAAATGACGTAAATGTTCATCCAATGAGACAAATTCACTTATTGGATGAACTACATTCCCTAAGTACGAAAACTGATTAAAATAAGCCTTGGGATTCACAAAATGACGTAAATGTTAAATTAATGACACAAACGCGCTTATTGGATGAACTACATTCCTTAAGTACGAAAAGTGATTAGAGTAAGCCTTGGAATGCACAAAATGACGTTAATGTTTATCCAATGACACAAATGCACTTATTGGATGAACTTCATTCCTTATGTACGAAGAGTGATTAGAATAAGCCTTGGGATGCACAAAATGACGTAAATGTTTATCCAATGACACAAACGCACTTATTGGATAAACTACATTCCTTAGGTACGAAGAGTGATTAGAATAAGCCTTGGGATGCACAAAATGACGTAAATGTTAAATAAATGACACAAACGCGCTTATTGGATGAACTACATTCCTTATGTACGAATAGTGATTAGAATAAGGCTTGGGATGCACAAAATGACGTAAATGTTCATCCAATGACACAAATGCACTTATTGGATGAACTACATTCCTTAAGTACGAAAAGTGATTAGAATAAGCCTTGGGATGCACAAAATGACGTAAATGTTAAATTAATGACACAAATGCGCTTATTGGATGAACTACATTCCTTAAGTACGAAAAGTGATTAGAATAAGCCTTGGGAAGCAAAACATGACGTAAATGTTTATCCAATGAGACAAACGCGCTTATTGGATGAACTACATTCCTTAAGTACGAAAAGTGATTAGAATAAGCCTTGAGATGCACAAAATAACGTAAATGTTTATCCAATGACACAAATGCACTTATTGGATGAACTTCATTCCTTAAGTACGAAAAGTGATTAGAATAAGCTTTGGGATGCACAAAATGACGTAAATGTTCATCCAATGACAGCAATGCACTTATTGGATGAACTACATTCCTTATGTACGAAAAGTGATTAGAATAAGCCTTGGGATGCACAAAATGATGTAAATGTTCATCCAATGACACAAACGCGCTTATTGGATGAACTACATTCCTTAAGTACGAAAAGTGATTACAATAAGCCTTGAGATGCACAAAATAACGTAAATGTTTATCCAATGACACAAATGCACTTATTGGATGAACTTCATTCCTTATGTACGAAAAGTGATTAGAATAAGCCTTGGGATGCACAAAATGACGTAAATGTTCATCCAATGACAGCAATGCACTTATTGGATGAACTACATTCCTTATGTACGAAAAGTGATTAGAATAAGCCTTGGGATGCACAAAATGACGTAAATGTTTATCCAATGACACAAACGTACTTATTGGATAAACTACATTCCTTATGTACGAAGAGTGATTAGAATAAGCCTTGGGATGCACAAAATGACGTAAATGTTAAATTAATGACACAAACGCGCTTATTGGATGAACTACATTCCTAATGTACGAATAGTGATTAGAATAAGGCTTGGGATGCACAAAATGACGTAAATGTTCATCCAATGACACAAACGCACTTATTGGATGAACTTCATTGCTTAAGTACAAAAAGTGATTAGAATACGCCTTGGGATGCACAAAATGACGTAAATGTTCATCCAATTACACAAACGCACTTATTGGATAAACTACATTCCTTATGTACGAAGAGTGATTAGAATAAGCCTTGGGATGCACAAAATGACGTAAATGTTAAATTAATGACACAAACGCGCTTATTGGATGAACAACATTCCTAATGTACGAAAAGTGATTAGAATAAGCCTTGGGATGCACAAAATGACGTAAATGTTCATCCAATGACACAAATGCACTTATTGGATGAACTACATTCCTTAATTACAAAAAGTGATTAGCATAAGCCTTGGGATGCAAAAAATGATGTAAATGTTAAATTAATGGCACAAACGTGCATATTGGATGAACTACATTCCTTAAGTACGAAAAGTGATTGGAATAAGCCTTAGGATGCACAAAATGACGTAAATGTTCATCCAATGACACAAAAGCACTTATTGGATGAACTACATTCCTTAAGTACGAAAAGTGATTAGAATAAGCCTTGGGATGCAAAAAATGACGTAAAGGTTCATCCAATGACACAAACGCACTTATTGGATAAACTACATTCCTTATGTACGAAGAGTGATTAGAATAAGCCTTGGGATGCACAAAATGACGTAAATGTTAAATTAATGACACAAACGCGCTTATTGGATGAACAACATTCCTAATGTACGAAAAGTGATTAGAATAAGCCTTGGGATGCACAAAATGACGTAAATGTTCATCCAATGACACAAATGCACTTATTGGATGAACTACATTCCTTAATTACAAAAAGTGATTAGCATAAGCCTTGGGATGCAAAAAATGATGTAAATGTTAAATTAATGGCACAAACGTGCATATTGGATGAACTACATTCCTTAAGTACGAAAAGTGATTGGAATAAGCCTTAGGATGCACAAAATGACGTAAATGTTCATCCAATGACACAAAAGCACTTATTGGATGAACTACATTCCTTAAGTACGAAAAGTGATTAGAATAAGCCTTGGGATGCAAAAAATGACGTAAAGGTTCATCCAATGACACAAACGCACTTATTGGATAAACTACATTCCTTATGTACGAAGAGTGATTAGAATAAGCCTTGGGATGCACAAAATGACGTAAATGTTAAATTAATGACACAAACGCGCTTATTGGATGAACAACATTCCTAATGTACGAAAAGTGATTAGAATAAGCCTTGGGATGCACAAAATGACGTAAATGTTCATCCAATGACACAAATGCACTTATTGGATGAACTACATTCCTTAATTACAAAAAGTGATTAGCATAAGCCTTGGGATGCAAAAAATGATGTAAATGTTAAATTAATGGCACAAACGTGCATATTGGATGAACTACATTCCTTAAGTACGAAAAGTGATTGGAATAAGCCTTAGGATGCACAAAATGACGTAAATGTTCATCCAATGACACAAACGCACTTATTGGATGAACTACATTCCTTAAGTACGAAAAGTAATTAGAATAAGCCTTGGGATGCAAAAAATGACGTAAAGGTTCATCCAATGACACAAACGCACTTATTGGATAAACTACATTCCTTATGTACGAGGATTGATTAGAATAAGCCTTGGGATGCACAAAACGACGTAAATGTTAAATTAATGACACAAATGCGCTTATTGGATGAACTACATTCCTAATGTACGAATAGTGATTAGAATAAGGCTTGGGATGCACAAAATGACGTAAATGTTCATCCAATGACACAAATGCACTTATTGGGTGAACTACATTCCTTAAGTACAAAACGTGAATAGCATAAGTCTTGGGATGCACAAAATGATGTAAATGTTAAATTAATGGCACAAACGTGCATATTGGATGAACTACATTCCTTAAGTACGAAAAGTGCTTGGAATAAGCCTTAGGATGCACAAAATGACGTAAATGTTCATCCCATGACACAAATGCACTTATTGGATGAACTTCATTCCTTAAGTACAAAAAGTGATTAGAATAAGCCTTGGGATGCAAAAAATGACGTAAATGTTCATCCAATGACACAAACGCACTTATTGGATGAACTACATTCCTTAAGTACGAAGAGTGATTTGAATAAGCCTTGAGATGCCCAAAATGACGTAAATGTTAAATTAATGACACAAATGCGCTTATTGGATGAACTATATTTCTTCAGTATGAAAGTGATTAGAATAAGCCTTGGGATGCACAGAATGACGTAAACGTTCATCCAATGACACAAATGCACTTATTGGATAAACGTCATTCCTTAAGTATGAAAAGTGATTAGAATAAGCATTGGGATTCACAAAATGACGTAAATGTTCATCCAATGACACAAATACACTTATTGGATAAACTACATTCCTTATGTACGAAGAGTGATTAGAATAAGCCTTGGGATTCACAAAATGACGAAATGTGAAATTAATGACACAAACGCGCTTATTGGATGAACTACATTCCTTATGTACGAATAGTGATTAGAATAAGGCTCGGGATGCACAAAATGACGTAAATGTTCATCCAATGACACAAATGCACTTATTGGATGAACTACATTCCTTAAGTACAAAAAGTGATTAGCATAAGGCTTGGGATGCACAAAATGACGTAAATGTTAAATTAATGGCACAAACGCGCATATTGGATGAACTACATTCCTTAAGTACGAAAAGTGATTGGAATAAGCCTTCAGATGCACAAAATGACGTAAATGTTCATCCAATGACACAAATACACTTATTGGATGAACTTCATTCCTTATGTACGAAAAGTAATTAGAATAAGCCTTGGGATGCACAAAATGACGTAAATGTTCATCCAATGACACGAATGCACTTATTGGATGAACTACATTCCTTAAGTACGAAGAGTGAATAGAATAAGCCTTGGGATGCACAAAATGACGTAAATGTTCATCCAATGACACAAACGCACTTATTGGATATACTACATTCCTTAAGTACGAAGAGTGATTAGAATAAGCCTTGGGATGCACAAAACGACGTAAATGTTCATCCAATGACACAAACGCGCTTATTGGATGAACTACATTCCTTAAGTACGAAAAGCGATTAGAATAAGCCTTGGGATGCAAAAAATGACGTAAATGTTAAATTAATGACACAAACGCGATTATTGGATCAACTTCATTGCTTATGTACGAAAAGTGATTAGAATAAGCCTTGGGATGCACAAAATACGTACATGTTCATCCAATGACAGCAATGCACTTATTGGATGAACTACATTCCTTATGTATGAAAAGTGATTAAAATAAGCCTTGGGATGCACAAAATGACGTAAATGTTTATCCAATGACACAAACGCACGTATTGGATAAACTACATTCCTTAGGTACGAAGAGTGATTCGAATAAGCCTTGGGATGCACAAAATGACTTAAATGTTAAATTAATGACACAAACGCGCTTATTGGATGAACTACATTCCTTATGTACGAATAGTGATTAGAATAAGGCTTGGGGTGCACAAAATGACGTAAATGTTCATCCAATGACACAAATGCACTTATTGGATGAACTTCATTGCTTAAGTACAAAAAGTGATTAGAATACGCCTTGGGATGCACAAAATGACGTAAATGTTCATCCAATTACACAAACGCACTTATTGGATAAACTACATTCCTTATGTACGAAGAGTGATTAGAATAAGCCTTGGGATGCACAAAATGACGTAAACGTTTAATTAATGACACATACGCGCTTATTGGATGAACTACATTCCTAATGTACGAAGAGTGATTAGAATAAGGCTTGGGATGCACAAAATGACGTAAATGTTCATCCAATGACACAAATGCACTTATTGGATGAACTACATTCCTTAAGTACGAAAAGTGATTGGAATAAGCCTTAGGATGCACAAAATGACGTAAATGTTCATCCAATGAGACAAATTCACTTATTGGATGAACTACATTCCCTAAGTACGAAAACTGATTAAAATAAGCCTTGGGATTCACAAAATGACGTAAATGTTAAATTAATGACACAAACGCGCTTATTGGATGAACTACATTCCTTAAGTACGAAAAGTGATTAGAGTAAGCCTTGGAATGCACAAAATGACGTTAATGTTTATCCAATGACACAAATGCACTTATTGGATGAACTTCATTCCTTATGTACGAAGAGTGATTAGAATAAGCCTTGGGATGCACAAAATGACGTAAATGTTTATCCAATGACACAAACGCACTTATTGGATAAACTACATTCCTTAGGTACGAAGAGTGATTAGAATAAGCCTTGGGATGCACAAAATGACGTAAATGTTAAATAAATGACACAAACGCGCTTATTGGATGAACTACATTCCTTATGTACGAATAGTGATTAGAATAAGGCTTGGGATGCACAAAATGACGTAAATGTTCATCCAATGACACAAATGCACTTATTGGATGAACTTCATTGCTTAAGTACAAAAAGTGATTAAAATAAGCCTTGGGATGCACAAAATGACGTAAATGTTCATCCAATGACACAAACGCGCTTATTGGATGAACTACATTCCTTAAGTGCGAAAAGCGATTAGAATAAGCCTTGGGATGCAAAAAATGACGTAAATGTTAAATTAATGATACAAACGCGCTTATTGGATCAACTTCATTGCTTATGTACGAAAATTGATTAGAATAAGCCTTGGGATGCACAAAATGACGTAAATGTTTAATTAATGACACATACGCGCTTATTGGATGAACTACATTCCTAATGTACGAAGAGTGATTAGAATAAGGCTTGGGATGCACAAAATGACGTAAATGTTCATCCAATGACACAAATGCACTTATTGGATGAACTACATTCCTTAAGTACGAAAAGTGATTGGAATAAGCCTTAGGATGCACAAAATGACGTAAATGTTCATCCAATGAGACAAATTCACTTATTGGATGAACTACATTCCCTAAGTACGAAAACTGATTAAAATAAGCCTTGGGATTCACAAAATGACGTAAATGTTAAATTAATGACACAAACGCGCTTATTGGATGAACTACATTCCTTAAGTACGAAAAGTGATTAGAGTAAGCCTTGGAATGCACAAAATGACGTTAATGTTTATCCAATGACACAAATGCACTTATTGGATGAACTTCATTCCTTATGTACGAAGAGTGATTAGAATAAGCCTTGGGATGCACAAAATGACGTAAATGTTTATCCAATGACACAAACGCACTTATTGGATAAACTACATTCCTTAGGTACGAAGAGTGATTAGAATAAGCCTTGGGATGCACAAAATGACGTAAATGTTAAATAAATGACACAAACGCGCTTATTGGATGAACTACATTCCTTATG
The DNA here is from genome assembly GCA_037974295.1 of Cicer cuneatum. NCBI lineage: Eukaryota > Viridiplantae > Streptophyta > Magnoliopsida > Fabales > Fabaceae > Cicer > Cicer cuneatum. Next base: position 34,277,789 of record JBBPBO010000003.1, on the reverse strand, counting down.
TACGAATAGTGATTAGAATAAGGCTTGGGATGCACAAAATGACGTAAATGTTCATCCAATGACACAAATGCACTTATTGGATGAACTTCATTGCTTAAGTACAAAAAGTGATTAAAATAAGCCTTGGGATGCACAAAATGACGTAAATGTTCATCCAATGACACAAACGCGCTTATTGGATGAACTACATTCCTTAAGTACGAAAAGCGATTAGAATAAGCCTTGGGATGCAAAAAATGACGTAAATGTTAAATTAATGATACAAACGCGCTTATTGGATCAACTTCATTGCTTATGTACGAAAATTGATTAGAATAAGCCTTGGGATGCACAAAATGACGTAAATGTTTAATTAATGACACATACGCGCTTATTGGATGAACTACATTCCTAATGTACGAAGAGTGATTAGAATAAGGCTTGGGATGCACAAAATGACGTAAATGTTCATCCAATGACACAAATGCACTTATTGGATGAACTACATTCCTTAAGTACAAAAAGTGATTAGCATAAGCCTTGGGATGCACAAAACGATGTAAATGTTAAATTAATGGCACAAACGTGCATATTGGATGAACTACATTCCTTAAGTACGAAAAGTGATTGGAATAAGCCTTAGGATGCACAAAATGACGTAAATGTTCATCCAATGAGACAAATTCACTTATTGGATGAACTACATTCCCTAAGTACGAAAACTGATTAAAATAAGCCTTGGGATTCACAAAATGACGTAAATGTTAAATTAATGACACAAACGCGCTTATTGGATGAACTACATTCCTTAAGTACGAAAAGTGATTAGAGTAAGCCTTGGAATGCACAAAATGACGTTAATGTTTATCCAATGACACAAATGCACTTATTGGATGAACTTCATTCCTTATGTACGAAGAGTGATTAGAATAAGCCTTGGGATGCACAAAATGACGTAAATGTTTATCCAATGACACAAACGCACTTATTGGATAAACTACATTCCTTAGGTACGAAGAGTGATTAGAATAAGCCTTGGGATGCACAAAATGACGTAAATGTTAAATAAATGACACAAACGCGCTTATTGGATGAACTACATTCCTTATGTACGAATAGTGATTAGAATAAGGCTTGGGATGCACAAAATGACGTAAATGTTCATCCAATGACACAAATGCACTTATTGGATGAACTTCATTGCTTAAGTACAAAAAGTGATTAGAATAAGCCTTGGGATGCAAAAAATGACGTAAATGTTCATCCAATAACACAAACGCACTTATTGGATGAACTACAATCCCTAAGTACGAAAACTGATTAGAATAAGCCTTGGGATTCACAAAATGACGTAAATGTTAAATTAATGACACAAACGCGCTTATTGGATGAACTACATTCCTTAAGTGCGAAAAGTGATTAGAGTAAGCCTTGGAATGCACAAAATGACGTTAATGTTTATCCAATGACACAAATGCACTTATTGGATGAACTTCATTCCTTATGTACGAAGAGTGATTAGAATAAGCCTTGGGATGCACAAAATGACGTAAATGTTTATCCAATGACACAAACGCACTTATTGGATAAACTACATTCCTTAGGTACGAAGAGTGATTAGAATAAGCCTTGGGATGCACAAAATGACGTAAATGTTAAATAAATGACACAAACGCGCTTATTGGATGAACTACATTCCTTATGTACGAATAGTGATTAGAATAAGGCTTGGGATGCACAAAATGACGTAAATGTTCATCCAATGACACAAATGCACTTATTGGATGAACTTCATTGCTTAAGTACAAAAAGTGATTAAAATAAGCCTTGGGATGCACAAAATGACGTAAATGTTCATCCAATGACACAAACGCGCTTATTGGATGAACTACATTCCTTAAGTACGAAAAGCGATTAGAATAAGCCTTGGGATGCAAAAAATGACGTAAATGTTAAATTAATGATACAAACGCGCTTATTGGATCAACTTCATTGCTTATGTACGAAAATTGATTAGAATAAGCCTTGGGATGCACAAAATGACGTAAATGTTCATACAATGACAGCAATGCACTTATTGGATGAACTACATTCATTAAGTACAAAAAGTGATTAGAATAAGCCTTGGGATGCAAAAAATGACGTAAATGTTCATCCAATGACACAAACGCACTTATTGGATGAACTACATTCCTTAAGTACGAAGAGTGATTAGAATAAGCCTTGGGATTCACAAAATGACGTAAATGTTCATCCAATGACACAAATACACTTATTGGATAAACTACATTCCTTATGTACGAAGAGTGATTAGAATAAGCCTTGGGATTCACAAAATGACGAAATGTGAAATTAATGACACAAACGCGCTTATTGGATGAACTACATTCCTTATGTACGAATAGTGATTAGAATAAGGCTCGGGATGCACAAAATGACGTAAATGTTCATCCAATGACACAAATGCACTTATTGGATGAACTACATTCCTTAAGTACAAAAAGTGATTAGCATAAGGCTTGGGATGCACAAAATGACGTAAATGTTAAATTAATGGCACAAACGCGCATATTGGATGAACTACATTCCTTAAGTACGAAAAGTGATTGGAATAAGCCTTCAGATGCACAAAATGACGTAAATGTTCATCCAATGACACAAATACACTTATTGGATGAACTTCATTCCTTATGTACGAAAAGTAATTAGAATAAGCCTTGGGATGCACAAAATGACGTAAATGTTCATCCAATGACACGAATGCACTTATTGGATGAACTACATTCCTTAAGTACGAAGAGTGAATAGAATAAGCCTTGGGATGCACAAAATGACGTAAATGTTAAATTAATGACACAAACGCGCTTATTGGATGAACAACATTCCTAATGTACGAAAAGTGATTAGAATAAGCCTTGGGATGCACAAAATGACGTAAATGTTCATCCAATGACACAAATGCACTTATTGGATGAACTACATTCCTTAATTACAAAAAGTGATTAGCATAAGCCTTGGGATGCAAAAAATGATGTAAATGTTAAATTAATGGCACAAACGTGCATATTGGATGAACTACATTCCTTAAGTACGAAAAGTGATTGGAATAAGCCTTAGGATGCACAAAATGACGTAAATGTTCATCCAATGACACAAAAGCACTTATTGGATGAACTACATTCCTTAAGTACGAAAAGTGATTAGAATAAGCCTTGGGATGCAAAAAATGACGTAAAGGTTCATCCAATGACACAAACGCACTTATTGGATAAACTACATTCCTTATGTACGAAGAGTGATTAGAATAAGCCTTGGGATGCACAAAATGACGTAAATGTTAAATTAATGACACAAACGCGCTTATTGGATGAACTACATTCCTAATGTACGAATAGTGATTAGAATAAGGCTTGGGATGCACAAAATGATGTAAATGTTCATCCAATGACACAAATGCACTTATTGGGTGAACTACATTCCTTAAGTACAAAAAGTGAATAGCATAAGTCTTGGGATGCACAAAATGATGTAAATGTTAAATTAATGGCACAAACGTGCATATTGGATGAACTACATTCCTTAAGTACGAAAAGTGCTTGGAATAAGCCTTAGGATGCACAAAATGACGTAAATGTTCATCCCATGACACAAATGCACTTATTGGATGAACTTCATTCCTTAAGTACAAAAAGTGATTAGAATAAGCCTTGGGATGCAAAAAATGACGTAAATGTTCATCCAATGACACAAACGCACTTATTGGATGAACTACATTCCTTAAGTACGAAGAGTGATTTGAATAAGCCTTGAGATGCCCAAAATGACGTAAATGTTAAATTAATGACACAAATGCGCTTATTGGATGAACTATATTTCTTCAGTATGAAAGTGATTAGAATAAGCCTTGGGATGCACAGAATGACGTAAACGTTCATCCAATGACACAAATGCACTTATTGGATAAACGTCATTCCTTAAGTATGAAAAGTGATTAGAATAAGCATTGGGATTCACAAAATGACGTAAATGTTCATCCAATGACACAAATACACTTATTGGATAAACTACATTCCTTATGTACGAAGAGTGATTAGAATAAGCCTTGGGATTCACAAAATGACGAAATGTGAAATTAATGACACAAACGCGCTTATTGGATGAACTACATTCCTTATGTACGAATAGTGATTAGAATAAGCCTTGGGATGCACAAAATGACGTAAATGTTCATCCAATGACACGAATGCACTTATTGGATGAACTACATTCCTTAAGTACGAAGAGTGAATAGAATAAGCCTTGGGATGCACAAAATGACGTAAATGTTCATCCAATGACACAAACGCACTTATTGGATATACTACATTCCTTAAGTACGAAAAGTGATTAGAATAAGCCTTGGGATGCACAAAATGACGTAAATGTTCATCCAATGACACAAACGCGCTTATTGGATGAACTACATTCCTTAAGTACGAAAAGCGATTAGAATAAGCCTTGGGATGCAAAAAATGACGTAAATGTTAAATTAATGACACAAACGCGATTATTGGATCAACCTCATCGCTTATGTACGAAAAGTGATTAGAATAAGCCTTGCGATGCACAAAATGACGTAAATGTTTATCCAATGACACAAACGCACTTATTGGATAAACTACATTCCTTAGGTACGAAGAGTGATTCGAATAAGCCTTGGGATGCACAAAATGACGTAAATGTTAAATTAATGACACAAACGCGCTTATTGGATGAACTACATTCCTTATGTACGAATAGTGATTAGAATAAGGCTTGGGATGCACAAAATGACGTAAATGTTCATCCAATGACACAAATGCACTTATTGGATGAACTTCATTGCTTAAGTACAAAAAGTGATTAGAATACGCCTTGGGATGCACAAAATGACGTAAATGTTCATCCAATTACACAAACGCACTTATTGGATAAACTACATTCCTTATGTACGAAGAGTGATTAGAATAAGCCTTGGGATGCACAAAATGACGTAAATGTTAAATTAATGACACAAACGCGCTTATTGGATGAACAACATTCCTAATGTACGAAAAGTGATTAGAATAAGCCTTGGGATGCACAAAATGACGTAAATGTTCATCCAATGACACAAATGCACTTATTGGATGAACTACATTCCTTAATTACAAAAAGTGATTAGCATAAGCCTTGGGATGCAAAAAATGATGTAAATGTTAAATTAATGGCACAAACGTGCATATTGGATGAACTACATTCCTTAAGTACGAAAAGTGATTGGAATAAGCCTTAGGATGCACAAAATGACGTAAATGTTCATCCAATGACACAAAAGCACTTATTGGATGAACTACATTCCTTAAGTACGAAAAGTGATTAGAATAAGCCTTGGGATGCAAAAAATGACGTAAAGGTTCATCCAATGACACAAACGCACTTATTGGATAAACTACATTCCTTATGTACGAAGAGTGATTAGAATAAGCCTTGGGATGCACAAAATGACGTAAATGTTAAATTAATGACACAAACGCGCTTATTGGATGAACTACATTCCTAATGTACGAATAGTGATTAGAATAAGGCTTGGGATGCACAAAATGATGTAAATGTTCATCCAATGACACAAATGCACTTATTGGGTGAACTACATTCCTTAAGTACAAAAAGTGAATAGCATAAGTCTTGGGATGCACAAAATGATGTAAATGTTAAATTAATGGCACAAACGTGCATATTGGATGAACTACATTCCTTAAGTACGAAAAGTGCTTGGAATAAGCCTTAGGATGCACAAAATGACGTAAATGTTCATCCCATGACACAAATGCACTTATTGGATGAACTTCATTCCTTAAGTACAAAAAGTGATTAGAATAAGCCTTGGGATGCAAAAAATGACGTAAATGTTCATCCAATGACACAAACGCACTTATTGGATGAACTACATTCCTTAAGTACGAAGAGTGATTTGAATAAGCCTTGAGATGCCCAAAATGACGTAAATGTTAAATTAATGACACAAATGCGCTTATTGGATGAACTATATTTCTTCAGTATGAAAGTGATTAGAATAAGCCTTGGGATGCACAGAATGACGTAAACGTTCATCCAATGACACAAATGCACTTATTGGATAAACGTCATTCCTTAAGTATGAAAAGTGATTAGAATAAGCATTGGGATTCACAAAATGACGTAAATGTTCATCCAATGACACAAATACACTTATTGGATAAACTACATTCCTTATGTACGAAGAGTGATTAGAATAAGCCTTGGGATTCACAAAATGACGAAATGTGAAATTAATGACACAAACGCGCTTATTGGATGAACTACATTCCTTATGTACGAATAGTGATTAGAATAAGGCTCGGGATGCACAAAATGACGTAAATGTTCATCCAATGACACAAATGCACTTATTGGATGAACTACATTCCTTAAGTACAAAAAGTGATTAGCATAAGGCTTGGGATGCACAAAATGACGTAAATGTTAAATTAATGGCACAAACGCGCATATTGGATGAACTACATTCCTTAAGTACGAAAAGTGATTGGAATAAGCCTTCAGATGCACAAAATGACGTAAATGTTCATCCAATGACACAAATACACTTATTGGATGAACTTCATTCCTTATGTACGAAAAGTAATTAGAATAAGCCTTGGGATGCACAAAATGACGTAAATGTTCATCCAATGACACGAATGCACTTATTGGATGAACTACATTCCTTAAGTACGAAGAGTGAATAGAATAAGCCTTGGGATGCACAAAATGACGTAAATGTTCATCCAATGACACAAACGCACTTATTGGATATACTACATTCCTTAAGTACGAAGAGTGATTAGAATAAGCCTTGGGATGCACAAAACGACGTAAATGTTCATCCAATGACACAAACGCGCTTATTGGATGAACTACATTCCTTAAGTACGAAAAGCGATTAGAATAAGCCTTGGGATGCAAAAAATGACGTAAATGTTAAATTAATGACACAAACGCGATTATTGGATCAACTTCATTGCTTATGTACGAAAAGTGATTAGAATAAGCCTTGGGATGCACAAAATACGTACATGTTCATCCAATGACAGCAATGCACTTATTGGATGAACTACATTCCTTATGTATGAAAAGTGATTAAAATAAGCCTTGGGATGCACAAAATGACGTAAATGTTTATCCAATGACACAAACGCACGTATTGGATAAACTACATTCCTTAGGTACGAAGAGTGATTCGAATAAGCCTTGGGATGCACAAAATGACTTAAATGTTAAATTAATGACACAAACGCGCTTATTGGATGAACTACATTCCTTATGTACGAATAGTGATTAGAATAAGGCTTGGGGTGCACAAAATGACGTAAATGTTCATCCAATGACACAAATGCACTTATTGGATGAACTTCATTGCTTAAGTACAAAAAGTGATTAGAATACGCCTTGGGATGCACAAAATGACGTAAATGTTCATCCAATTACACAAACGCACTTATTGGATAAACTACATTCCTTATGTACGAAGAGTGATTAGAATAAGCCTTTGGATGCACAAAATGACGTAAATGTTAAATTAATGACACAAACGCGCTTATTGGATGAACAACATTCCTAATGTACGAAAAGTGATTAGAATAAGCCTTGGGATGCACAAAATGACGTAAATGTTCATCCAATGACACAAATGCACTTATTGGATGAACTACATTCCTTAATTACAAAAAGTGATTAGCATAAGCCTTGGGATGCAAAAAATGATGTAAATGTTAAATTAATGGCACAAACGTGCATATTGGATGAACTACATTCCTTAAGTACGAAAAGTGATTGGAATAAGCCTTAGGATGCACAATATGACGTAAATGTTCATCCAATGACACAAAAGCACTTATTGGATGAACTACATTCCTTAAGTACGAAAAGTGATTAGAATAAGCCTTGGGATGCAAAAAATGACGTAAAGGTTCATCCAATGACACAAACGCACTTATTGGATAAACTACATTCCTTATGTACGAAGAGTGATTAGAATAAGCCTTGGGATGCACAAAATGACGTAAATGTTAAATTAATGACACAAACGCGCTTATTGGATGAACTACATTCCTAATGTACGAATAGTGATTAGAATAAGGCTTGGGATGCACAAAATGACGTAAATGTTCATCCAATGACACAAATGCACTTATTGGGTGAACTACATTCCTTAAGTACAAAACGTGAATAGCATAAGTCTTGGGATGCACAAAATGATGTAAATGTTAAATTAATGGCACAAACGTGCATATTGGATGAACTACATTCCTTAAGTACGAAAAGTGCTTGGAATAAGCCTTAGGATGCACAAAATGACGTAAATGTTCATCCCATGACACAAATGCACTTATTGGATGAACTTCAATCCTTAAGTACAAAAAGTGATTAGAATAAGCCTTGGGATGCAAAAAATGACGTAAATGTTCATCCAATGACACAAACGCACTTATTGGATGAACTACATTCCTTAAGTACGAAGAGTGATTTGAATAAGCCTTGAGATGCCCAAAATGACGTAAATGTTAAATTAATGACACAAATGCGCTTATTGGATGAACTATATTTCTTCAGTATGAAAGTGATTAGAATAAGCCTTGGGATGCACAGAATGACGTAAACGTTCATCCAATGACACAAATGCACTTATTGGATAAACGTCATTCCTTAAGTATGAAAAGTGATTAGAATAAGCCTTGGGATTCACAAAATGACGTAAATGTTCATCCAATGACACAAATGCACTTATTGGATGAACTACATTCCTTAAGTACAAAAAGTGATTAGCCTAAGCCTTGGGATGCACAAAATGACGTAAATGTTAAATTAATGGCACAAACGCGCATATTGGATGAACTACATTCCTTAAGTACGAAAAGTGATTGGAATAAGCCTTAAGATGCACAAAATGACGTAAATGTTCATCCAATGACACAAATACACTTATTGGATGAACTTCATTCCTTATGTACGAAAAGTGATTAGAATAAGCCTTGGGATGCACAAAATGACGTAAATGTTCATCCAATGACACGAATGCACATATTGGATGAACTACATTCCTTAAGTACGAAGAGTGAATAGAATAAGCCTTGGGATGCACAAAATGACGTAAATGTTCATCCAATGACACAAACGCACTTATTGGATATACTACATTCCTTAAGTACGAAAAGTGATTAGAATAAGCCTTGGGATGCACAAAATGACGTAAATGTTCATCCAATGACACAAACGCGCTTATTGGATGAACTACATTCCTTAAGTACGAAAAGCGATTAGAATAAGCCTTGGGATGCAAAAAATGACGTAAATGTTAAATTAATGACACAAACGCGATTATTGGATCAACCTCATCGCTTATGTACGAAAAGTGATTAGAATAAGCCTTGGGTTGCACAAAATGACGTACATGTTCATCCAATGACAGCAATGCACTTATTGGATAAACTACATTCCTTATGTACGAAAAGTGATTAGAATAAGCCTTGCGATGCACAAAATGACGTAAATGTTTATCCAATGACACAAACGCACTTATTGGATAAACTACATTCCTTAGGTACGAAGAGTGATTCGAATAAGCCTTGGGATGCACAAAATGACGTAAATGTTAAATTAATGACACAAACGCGCTTATTGGATGAACTACATTCCTTATGTAGGAATAGTGATTAGAATAAGGCTTGGGATGCACAAAATGACGTAAATGTTCATCCAATGACACAAATGCACTTACTGGATGAACTTCATTGCTTAAGTACAAAAAGTGATTAGAATACGCCTTGGGATGCACAAAATGACGTAAATGTTCATCCAATTACACAAACGCACTTATTGGATAAACTACATTCCTTATGTACGAAGAGTGATTAGAATAAGCCTTGGGATGCACAAAATGACGTAAATGTTAAATTAATGACACAAACGCGCTTATTGGATGAACAACATTCCTAATGTACGAAAAGTGATTAGAATAAGCCTTGGGATGCACAAAATGACGTAAATGTTCATCCAATGACACAAATGCACTTATTGGATGAACTACATTCCTTAAATACAAAATGTGATTAGCATAAGCCTTGGGATGCAAAAAATGATGTAAATGTTAAATTAATGGCACAAACGTGCATATTGGATGAACTACATTCCTTAAGTACGAAAAGTGATTGGAATAAGCCTTAGGATGCACAAAATGACGTAAATGTTCATCCAATGACACAAACGCACTTATTGGATGAACTACATTCCTTAAGTACGAAAAGTAATTAGAATAAGCCTTGGGATGCAAAAAATGACGTAAAGGTTCATCCAATGACACAAACGCACTTATTGGATAAACTACATTCCTTATGTACGAGGATTGATTAGAATAAGCCTTGGGATGCACAAAACGACGTAAATGTTAAATTAATGACACAAATGCGCTTATTGGATGAACTACATTCCTAATGTACGAATAGTGATTAGAATAAGGCTTGGGATGCACAAAATGACGTAAATGTTCATCCAATGACACAAATGCACTTATTGGGTGAACTACATTCCTTAAGTACAAAAAGTGATTAGCATAAGTCTTGGGATGCACAAAATGATGTAAATGTTAAATTAATGGCACAAACGTGCATATTGGATGAACTACATCCCTTAAGTACGAAAAGTGCTTGGAATAAGCCTTAGGATGCACAAAATGACGTAAATGTTCATCCCATGACACAAATGCACTTATTGGATGAACTTCATTCCTTAAGTACAAAAAGTGATTAGAATAAGCCTTGGGATGCAAAAAATGACGTAAATGTTCATCCAATGACACAAACGCACTTATTGGATGAACTACATTCCTTAAGTACGAAGAGTGATTTGAATAAGCCTTGAGATGCCCAAAATGACGTAAATGTTAAATTAATGACACAAATGCGCTTATTGGATGAACTACATTTCTTCAGTATGAAAGTGATTAGAATACGCCTTGGGATGCACAAAATGACGTAAACGTTCATCCAATGACACAAATGCACTTATTGGATAAACGTCATTCCTTAAGTATGAAAAGTGATTAGAATAAGCCTTGGGATTCACAAAATGACGTAAATGTTCATCCAATGACACAAATACACTTATTGGATAAACTACATTCATTATGTACGAAGAGTGATTAGAATAAGCCTTGGGATTCACAAAATGACGAAATGTGAAATTAATGACACAAACGCGCTTATTGGATGAACTACATTCCTTATGTACGAATAGTGATTAGAATAAGGCTTGGGATGCACAAAATGACGTAAATGTTCATCCAATGACACAAATGCACTTATTGGATGAACTACATTCCTTAAGTACAAAAAGTGAGTAGCCTAAGCCTTGGGATGCACAAAATGACGTAAATGTTAAATTAATGGCACAAACGCGCATATTGGATGAACTACATTCCTTAAGTACGAAAAGTGATTGGAATAAGCCTTAAGATGCACAAAATGACGTAAATGTTCATCCAATGACACAAATACACTTATTGGATGAACTTCATTCCTTATGTACGAAAAGTGATTAGAATAAGCCTTGGGATGCACAAAATGACGTAAATGTTCATCCAATGACACGAATGCACTTATTGGATGAACTACATTCCTTAAGTACGAAGAGTGAATAGAATAAGCCTTGGGATGCACAAAATTACGTAAATGTTCATCCAATGACACAAACGCACTTATTGGATATACTACATTCCTTAAGTACGAAAAGTGATTAGAATAAGCCTTGGGATGCACAAAATGACGTAAATGTTCATCCAATGACACAAACGCGCTTATTGGATGAACTACATTCCTTAAGTACGAAAAGCGATTAGAATAAGCCTTGGGATGCAAAAAATGACGTAAATGTTAAATTAATGACACAAACGCGATTATTGGATCAACCTCATCGCTTATGTACGAAAAGTGATTAGAATAAGCCTTGCGATGCACAAAATGACGTAAATGTTTATCCAATGACACAAACGCACTTATTGGATAAACTACATTCCTTAGGTACGAAGAGTGATTCGAATAAGCCTTGGGATGCACAAAATGACGTAAATGTTAAATTAATGACACAAACGCGCTTATTGGATGAACTACATTCCTTATGTACGAATAGTGATTAGAATAAGGCTTGGGATGCACAAAATGACGTAAATGTTCATCCAATGACACAAATGCACTTACTGGATGAACTTCATTGCTTAAGTACAAAAAGTGATTAGAATACGCCTTGGGATGCACAAAATGACGTAAATGTTCATCCAATGACACGAATGCACTTATTGGATGAACTACATTCCTTAAGTACGAAGAGTGAATAGAATAAGCCTTGGGATGCACAAAATTATGTAAATGTTCATCCAATGACACAAACGCACTTATTGGATAAACTAAATTCTCTAAGTACGAAAAGTGATTAGAATAAGCCTTGGGATGCACAAAATGACGTAAATGTTTATCCAATGACACAAATGCACTTATTGGATGAACTTCATTCCTTATGTACGAAAAGTGATTAGAATAAGCCTTGGGATGCACAAAATGACGTAAATGTTCATCCAATGACAGCAATGCACTTATTGGATGAACTACATTCCTTATGTAAGAAAAGTGATTAGAATAAGCCGTGGGATACACAAAATGACGTAAATGTTCATCCAATGACACAAACGCGCTTATTGGATGAACTACATTCCATAAGTACGAAAAGTGATTAGAATAAGCCTTGGGATGCACAAAATGACGTAAATGTTAAATTAATGACACAAACGCGCTTATTGGATGAACTACATTCCTTATGTACGAAAAGTGATTAGAATAAGCCTTGGGATGCACAAAATGACGTAAATGTTCATCCAATGACACAAACGCACTTATTGGATGAACTACATTCCCTAAGTACGAAAAGTGATTAGAATAAGCCTTGCGATGCACAAAATGACGTAAATGTTCATCCAATGACACAAACGCACTTATTTGATGAACTACATTCCTTAAGTACGAAAAGTAATTAGAATAAGCCTTGGGATGCAGAAAATGACGTAATTGTTCATCCAATGACACAAACGCGCTTATTGGATGAACTACATTCCTTAAGTACGAAAAGTGATTAGAATAAGCCTTGGGAAGCAAAACATGATGTAAATGTTTATCCAATGACACAAACGCGCTTATTGGATGAACTACATTCCTTAAGTACGAAAAGTGATTAGAATAAGCCTTGACATGCACAAAATAACGTAAATGTTTATCCAATGACACAAATGCACTTATTGGATGAACTTCATTCCTTAAGTACGAAAAGTGATTAGAATAAGCCTTGGGATGCACAAAATGACGTAAATGTTCATCCAATGACAGCAATGCACTTATTGGATGAACTACATTCCTTATGTACGAAAAGTGATTTGGATAAGCCTTGGGATGCACAAAATGATGTAAATGTTCATCCAATGACACAAACGCGCTTATTGGATGAACTACATTCCTTAAGTACGAAAAGTGATTACAATAAGCCTTGAGATGCACAAAATAACGTAAATGTTTATCCAATGACACAAATGCACTTATTGGATGAACTTCATTCCTTATGTACGAAAAGTGATTAGAATAAGCCTTGGGATGCACAAAATGACGTAAATGTTCATCCAATGACAGGAATGCACTTATTGGATGAACTACATTCCTTATGTATGAAAAGTGATTAGAATAAGCCTTGGGATGCACAAAATGACGAAAATGTTAAATTAATGGCACAAACGCGCTTATTGGATGAACTACATTCTTTAAGTATGAAAAGTGATTAGAATAAGACTTGGGATGCACAAAATGAAGTAAATGTTAAATTAATGACACAAATGCCATTATTGGATGAACTTGATTCCTTAAGTACGAAAAGTGATTAGAATAAGCTTTGGGATGCAAAAAATGACGTAAATGTTCTTCAAATGACACAAACGCACTTATTGGATGAACTACATTCCTTAAGTACGAAAAGTGATTAGAATAAGCATTGGGATTCACAAAATCACGTAAATGTTCATCCAATGACACAAAGGCACTTATTGGATGAACTACATTCCTTATGTACGAAAAATGTTTAGAATAAGCCTTGGGATGCACAAAATGACGTAAATGTTAAATTAATGACACAAACGCGCTTATTGGATGAACTACATTCCTTATGTACGAAAAGTGATTAGAATAAGCCTTGGGATGCACAAAATGACGTAAATGTTCATCCAATGACACAAATGCACTTATTGGATGAACTATATTCATTAAGTACGAAAAGTGATTAGAATAAGCCTTGGGATGCACAAAATGACGTAAATTTGAAAATAATGACACAAATGCGCTTATTGGATGAACTACATTCCTTAAGTACGAAAAGTGATTAGAATAAGCCTCGGGAAGCAAAACATGACGTAAATGTTTATCCCATGACACAAACGCGCTTATTGGATGAACTACATTCCTTAAGTACGAAAATTGATTAGAATAAGCCTTGAGATGCACAAATTACGTAAATGTTTATCCAATGACACAAATGCACTTATTGGATGAACTTCATTGCTTTAGTACGAAAAGTGATTAGAATAAGCCTTGGGATGCACAAAATGACGTAAATGTTCATCCAATGACAGCAATGCACTTATTGGATGAACTACATTCCTTATGTACGAAAAGGGATTAGAATAAGCCTTGGGATGCACAAAATGATGTAAATGTTCATCCAATGACACAAACGCGCTTATTGGATGAACTACATTCCTTATGTACGAAAAGTGATTACAATAAGCCTTGAGATGCACCAAATAACGTAAATGTTTATCCAATGACACAAATGCACTTATTGGATGAACTTCATTCCTTATGTACGAAAAGTGATTAGAATAAGCCTTGGGATGCACAAAATGACGTAAATGTTCATCCAATGACAGCAATGCACTTATTGGATGAACTACATTCCTTATGTACGAAAAGTGATTAGAATAAGCCTTGGGATGCACAAAATGACGTAAATGTTAAATTAATGACACAAACGCGCTTATTGGATGAACTACATTCCTTAAGTACGAAAAATGATTAGAATAAGCCTTGGGATTCACAAAATGACGTTAATGTTAAATTAATGACACAAACACGCTTATTGGATGAACTACATTCCTTAAGTACGAAAAGTGATTAGAATAAGCTTTGGGATGCAAAAAATGACGTAAATGTTTATCCAATGACACAAATGCACTTATTGGATGAACTACATTCCTTAAGTACGAAAAGTGATTAGAATAAGCCTTGGGATGCACAAAATGACATAAATGTCAAATTAATGGCACAAACGCGCTTATTGGATGAACTACATTCCTTAAGTACGAAAAGAGATTAGAATAAGACTTGGGATGCACAAAATGAAGTAAATGTTAAATTAATGACACAAATGCAATTATTGGATGAACTTCATTCCTTAAGTACAAAAAGTGATTAGAATAAGCTTTGGGATGCAAAAAATGACGTAAATGTTCTTCAAATGACAGCAACGCACTTATTGGATGAACTACATTCCTTATGTACGAAAAGTGATTAGAATAAGCCTTGGGATGCACAAAATGATGTAAATGTTCATCCAATGACACAAACGCGCTTATTGGATGAACTACATTCCTTAAGTACGAAAAGTGATTAGAATAAGCCTTGAGATGCACAAAATAACGTAAATGTTTATCCAATGACACAAATGCAATTATTGGATGAACTTCATTCCTTATGTACGAAAAGTGATTAGAATAAGCCTTGGGATGCACAAAATGACGTAAATGTTCATCCAATGACACAAATGCACTTATTGGATGAACTATATTCATTAAGTACGAAAAGTGATTAGAATAAGCCTTGGGATGCACAAAATGACGTAAATGTTAAATTAATGACACAAACGCGCTTATTGGATGAACTACATTCCTTATGTACGAAAAGTGATTAGAATAAGCCTTGGGATGCACAAAATGATGTAAATGTTCATCCAATGACACAAACGCGCTTATTGGATGAACTACATTCCTTAAGTACGAAAAGTGATTACAATAAGCCTTGAGATGCACAAAATAACGTAAATGTTTATCCAATGACACAAATGCACTTATTGGATGAACTTCATTCCTTATGTACGAAAAGTGATTAGAATAAGCCTTGGGATGCACAAAATGACGTAAATGTTCATCCAATGACAGCAGTGCACTTATTGGATGAACTACATTCCTTATGTACGAAAAGTGATTAGAATAAGCCTTGGGATGCACAAAATGACGTAAATGTTAAATTAATGACACAAACGCGCTTATTGGATGAACTACATTCCTTAAGTACGAAAAATGATTAGAATAAGCCTTGGGATGCACAAAATGACGTTAATGTTCATCCAATGACACAAATGCAGTTATTGGATGAACTATATTCGTTAAGTACGAAAAGTGATTAGAATAAGCCTTGGGATTCACAAAATGACGTTAATGTTAAATTAATGACACAAACGCGCTTATTGGATGAACTACATTCCTTAAGTACGAAAAGTGATTAGAATAAGCTTTGGGATGCAAAAAACGACGTAAATGTTTATCCAATGAGACAAACGCGCTTATTGGATGAACTACATTCCTTAAGTACGAAAAGTGATTAGAATAAGCCTTGAGATGCACAAAATAACGTAAATGTTTATCCAATGACACAAATGCACTTATTGGATGAACTTCATTCCTTAAGTACGAAAAGTGATTAGAATAAGCTTTGGGATGCACAAAATGACGTAAATGTTCATCCAATGACAGCAATGCACTTATTGGATGAACTACGTTCCTTATGTACGAAAAGTGATTAGAATAAGCCTTGGGATGCACAAAATGATGTAAATGTTCATCCAATGACACAAACGCGCTTATTGGATGAACTACATTCCTTAAGTACGAAAAGTGATTAGAATAAGCCTTGAGATGCACAAAATAACGTAAATGTTTATCCAATGACACAAATGCACTTATTGGATGAACTTCATTCCTTATGTACGAAAAGTGATTAGAATAAGCCTTGGGATGCACAAAATGACGTAAATGTTCATCCAATGACAGCAATGCACTTATTGGATGAACTACATTCCTTATGTACGAAAAGTGATTAGAATAAGCCTTGGGATGCACAAAATGACGTAAATGTTAAATTAATGACACAAACGCGCTTATTGGATGAACTACATTCCTTAAGTACGAAAAATGATTGGAATAAGCCTTGGGATGCACAAAATGACGTTAATGTTCATCCAATGACACAAATGCACTTATTGGATGAACTATATTCGTTAATTACGAAAAGTGATTAGAATAAGCCTTGGGATTCACAAAATGACGTTAATGTTAAATTAATGACACAAACGCGCTTATTGGATGAACTACATTCCTTAAGTACGAAAAGTGATTAGAATAAGCTTTGGGATGCAAAAAATGATGTAAATGTTTATCCAATGACACAAATGCACTTATTGGATGAACTACATTCCTTAAGTACGAAAAGTGATTAGAATAAGCCTTGGGATGCACAAAATGAAGTAAATGTTAAATTAATGACACAAATGCAATTATTGGATGAACTTCATTCCTTAAGTACGAAAAGTGATTAGAATAAGCTTTGGGATGCAAAAAATGACGTAAATGTTCTTCAAATGACACAAACGCACTTATTGGATGAACTACATTCCTTAAGTACGAAAAGTGATTAGAATAAGCATTGGGATTCACAAAATGACGTAAATGTTCATCCAATGACACAAAGGCACTTATTGGATGAACTACATTCCTTATGTACGAAAAATGTTTAGAATAAGCCTTGGGATGCACAAAATGACGTAAATGTTAAATTAATGACACAAACGCGCTTATTGGATGAACTATATTCCTTAAGTACGAAAAGTGATTGGAATAAGCCTTGGGATGCACAAAATGACGTAAATGTTCATCCAATGACACAGATGCACTTATTGGATGAACTACATTCCTTAAGTACGAAAAGTGATTAGAATAGGCCTTGGGATTCACAAAATGACGTAATGTTAAATTAATGCAACAAACGCACTTATTGGATCAACTACATTCCTTAAGTACGTAAAGTGATTAGAATAAGCATCTGGATTCACAAAATGACGTAAATGTTAAATTAATGACACAAACACGCTTATTGGATGAACTACATTCCTTATGTACGAAAAGTGATTAGAATAAGCCTTGGGATGCACAAAATGACGTAAATGTTCTTCAAATGACACAAACGCACTAATTGGATGAACTACATTCCTTAAGTATGAAAAGTGATTAGAATAAGCATTGGGATTCACAGAATGACGTAAATGTTAAATTAATGACACAAACGCGATTATTGGATGAACTACATTCCTTAAGTACGAAAAGTGATTAGAATAAGCCTTGGGATGCACAAAATGACGTAAATGTTTATCCAATGACACAAATGCACTTATTGGATGAACTTCATTCCTTATGTACGAAAAGTGATTAGAATAAGCCTTGGGATGCACAAAATGACGTAAATGTTCATCCAATGACAGCAATGCACTTATTGGATGAACTACATTCCTTATGTAAGAAAAGTGATTAGAATAAGCCGTGGGATACACAAAATGACGTAAATGTTCATCCAATGACACAAACGCGCTTATTGGATGAACTACATTCCATAAGTACGAAAAGTGATTAGAATAAGCCTTGGGATGCACAAAATGACGTAAATGTTAAATTAATGACACAAACGCGCTTATTGGATGAACTACATTCCTTATGTACGAAAAGTGATTAGAATAAGCCTTGGGATGCACAAAATGATGTAAATGTTCATCCAATGACACAAACGCGCTTATTGGATGAACTACATTCCTTAAGTACGAAAAGTGATTAGAATAAGCCTTGAGATGCACAAAATAACGTAAATGTTTATCCAATGACACAAATGCAATTATTGGATGAACTTCATTCCTTATGTACGAAAAGTGATTAGAATAAGCCTTGGGATGCACAAAATGACGTAAATGTTCATCCAATGACACAAATGCACTTATTGGATGAACTATATTCATTAAGTACGAAAAGTGATTAGAATAAGCCTTGGGATGCACAAAATGACGTAAATGTTAAATTAATGACACAAATGCACTTATTGGATGAACTACATTCCTTAAGTACGAAAAGTGATTAGAATAAGCTTTGGGATGCAAAAAACGACGTAAATGTTTATCCAATGAGACAATGCACTTATTGGATGAACTACATTCCTTATGTACGAAAAGTGATT
>JBBPBO010000003.1:34236807-34257372 GCA_037974295.1 Cicer cuneatum | reverse complement strand
GAATAAGCCTTGGGATGCACAAAATGACGTAAATGTTCATCCAATGACACAAATGCACTTATTGGATGAACTATATTCATTAAGTACGAAAAGTGATTAGAATAAGCCTTGGGATGCACAAAATGACGTAAATGTTCATCCAATGACACAAATGCACTTATTGGATGAACTTCATTCGTTATGTACGAAAAGTGATTAGAATAAGCCTTGGGATGCACAAAATGACGTAAATGTTCATCCAATGACAGCAGTGCACTTATTGGATGAACTACATTCCTTATGTACGAAAAGTGATTAGAATAAGCATTGGGATGCACAAAATGACGTAAATGTTAAATTAATGACACAAACGCGCTTATTGGATGAACTACATTCCTTAATTACGAAAAGTGATTAGAATAAGCCGTGGGATACACAAAATGACGTAAATGTTCATCCAATGACACAAACGCGCTTATTGGATGAACTACATTCCATAAGTACGAAAAGTGATTAGAATAAGCCTTGGGATGCACAAAATGACGTAAATGTTAAATTAATGACACAAACGCGCTTATTGGATGAACTACATTCCTTATGTACGAAAAGTGATTAGAATAAGCCTTGGGATGCACAAAATGATGTAAATGTTCATCCAATGACACAAACGCGCTTATTGGATGAACTACATTCCTTAAGTACGAAAAGTGATTACAATAAGCCTTGAGATGCACAAAATAACGTAAATGTTTATCCAATGACACAAATGCACTTATTGGATGAACTTCATTCCTTATGTACGAAAAGTGATTAGAATAAGCCTTGGGATGCACAAAATGACGTAAATGTTCATCCAATGACAGCAGTGCACTTATTGGATGAACTACATTCCTTATGTACGAAAAGTGATTAGAATAAGCCTTGGGATGCACAAAATGACGTAAATGTTAAATTAATGACACAAACGCGCTTATTGGATGAACTACATTCCTTATGTACGAAAAGTGATTAGAATAAGCCTTGGGATGCACAAAATGATGTAAATGTTCATCCAATGACACAAACGCGCTTATTGGATGAACTACATTCCTTAAGTACGAAAAGTGATTACAATAAGCCTTGAGATGCACAAAATAACGTAAATGTTTATCCAATGACACAAATGCACTTATTGGATGAACTTCATTCCTTATGTACGAAAAGTGATTAGAATAAGCCTTGGGATGCACAAAATGACGTAAATGTTCATCCAATGACAGCAGTGCACTTATTGGATGAACTACATTCCTTATGTACGAAAAGTGATTAGAATAAGCCTTGGGATGCACAAAATGACGTAAATGTTAAATTAATGACACAAACGCGCTTATTGGATGAACTACATTCCTTAAGTACGAAAAATGATTAGAATAAGCCTTGGGATGCACAAAATGACGTTAATGTTCATCCAATGACACAAATGCAGTTATTGGATGAACTATATTCGTTAAGTACGAAAAGTGATTAGAATAAGCCTTGGGATTCACAAAATGACGTTAATGTTAAATTAATGACACAAACGCGCTTATTGGATGAACTACATTCCTTAAGTACGAAAAGTGATTAGAATAAGCTTTGGGATGCAAAAAACGACGTAAATGTTTATCCAATGACACAAATGCACTTATTGGATGAACTTCATTCCTTATGTACGAAAAGTGATTAGAATAAGCCTTGGGATGCACAAAATGACGTAAATGTTCATCCAATGACAGCAATGCACTTATTGGATGAACTACATTCCTTATGTACAAAAAGTGATTAGAATAAGCCTTGGGATGCACAAAATGACGTAAATGTTAAATTAATGACACAAACGCGCTTATTGGATGAACTACATTCCTTAAGTATGAAAAATGATTAGAATAAGCCTTGGGATGCACAAAATAACGTAAATGTTTATCCAATGACACAAATGCACTTATTGGATGAACTTCATTCCTTATGTACGAAAAGTGATTAGAATAAGCCTTGGGATGCACAAAATGACGTAAATGTTCATCCAATGACAGCAATGCACTTATTGGATGAACTACATTCCTTATGTACGAAAAGTGATTAGAATAAGCCTTGGGATGCACAAAATGACGTAAATGTTAAATTAATGACACAAACGCGCTTATTGGATGAACTACATTCCTTAAGTACGAAAAATGATTAGAATAAGCCTTGGGATGCACAAAATGACGTTAATGTTCATCCAATGACACAAATGCACTTATTGGATGAACTATATTCGTTAAGTACGAAAAGTGATTAGAATAAGCCTTGGGATTCACAAAATGACGTTAATGTTAAATTAATGACACAAACGCGCTTATTGGATGAACTACATTCCTTAAGTACGAAAAGTGATTAGAATAAGCTTTGGGATGCAAAAAATGACGTAAATGTTTATCCAATGACACAAATGCACTTATTGGATGAACTACATTCCTTAAGTACGAAAAGTGATTAGAATAAGCCTTGGGATGCACAAAATGACGTAAATGTCAAATTAATGGCACAAACGCGCTTATTGGATGAACTACATTCCTTAAGTACGAAAAGTGATTAGAATAAGACTTGGGATGCACAAAATGAAGTAAATGTTAAATTAATGACACAAATGCAATTATTGGATGAACTTCATTCCTTAAGTACGAAAAGTGATTAGAATAAGCTTTGGGATGCAAAAAATGACGTAAATGTTCATCAAATGACACAAACGCACTTATTGGATGAACTACATTCCTTAAGTACGAAAAGTGATTAGAATAAGCATTGGGATTCACAAAATGACGTAAATGTTCATCCAATGACACAAAGGCACTTATTGGATGAACTACATTCCTTATGTACGAAAAATGTTTAGAATAAGCCTTGGGATGCACAAAATGACGTAAATGTTAAATTAATGACACAAACGCGCTTATTGGATGAACTACATTCCTTATGTACGAAAAGTGATTAGAATAAGCCTTGGGATGCACAAAATGACGTAAATGTTCATCCAATGACACAAATGCACTTATTGGATGAACTATATTCATTAAGTACGAAAAGTGATTAGAATAAGCCTTGGGATGCACAAAATGACGTAAATGTTAAATTAATGACACAAATGCGCTTATTGGATGAACTACATTCCTTAAGTACGAAAAGTGATTAGAATAAGCCTTGGGAAGCAAAACATGACGTAAATGTTTATCCAATGAGACAAACGCGCTTATTGGATGAACTACATTCCTTAAGTACGAAAAGTGATTAGAATAAGCCTTGAGATGCACAAAATAACGTAAATGTTTATCCAATGACACAAATGCACTTATTGGATGAACTTCATTCCTTAAGTACGAAAAGTGATTAGAATAAGCTTTGGGATGCACAAAATGACGTAAATGTTCATCCAATGACAGCAATGCACTTATTGGATGAACTACATTCCTTATGTACGAAAAGTGATTAGAATAAGCCTTGGGATGCACAAAATGATGTAAATGTTCATCCAATGACACAAACGCGCTTATTGGATGAACTACATTCCTTAAGTACGAAAAGTGATTAGAATAAGCCTTGGGATGCACAAAATGACGTAAATGTTCATCCAATGACACAAATGCTCTTCTTTGATGAACTACATTCCTTAAGTACGAAAAGTGATTAGAATAAGCCTTGGGATGCACAAAATGACGTAAATGTTCATCCAATGACACAAATGCTCTTGTTGGATGAACTACATTCCTTAAGTACGAAAAGTGATTAGAATAAGCCTTGGGATGCACAAAATGACGTAAATGTTCATCCAATGACACAAATGCACTTATTGGATGAACTACATTCCTTAAGTACGAAAAGTGATTAGATTAAGCCTTGGGATGCACAAAATGACGTAAATGTTCATCCAATGACACAAATGCACTTATTGGATGAACTACATCCTTAAGTACGAAAAGTGATTAGAATAAGCCTTGGGATGCACAAAATGACCTAAATTTTAAATTAATGACACAAACGCGCTTATTGGATGAACTACATTCCTTAAGTATGAAAAGTGATTAGATTAAGCCTTGGGATGCACAAAATGACGTAAATGTTTATCCAATGACACAAATGCACTTATTGGATGAACTTCATTCCTTAAGTACGAAAAGTGATTAGAATAAGCCTTGGGATGCACAAAATGACGTAAATGTTCATCCAATGACACAAATGCACTTATTGGATGAACTATATTCATTAAGTACGAAAAGTGATTAGAATAAGCCTTGGGATGCACAAAATGACGTAAATTTGAAAATAATGACACAAATGCGCTTATTGGATGAACTACATTCCTTAAGTACGAAAAGTGATTAGAATAAGCCTCGGGAAGCAAAACATGACGTAAATGTTTATCCCATGACACAAACGCGCTTATTGGATGAACTACATTCCTTAAGTACGAAAATTGATTAGAATAAGCCTTGAGATGCACAAATTACGTAAATGTTTATCCAATGACACAAATGCACTTATTGGATGAACTTCATTGCTTAAGTACGAAAAGTGATTAGAATAAGCCTTGGGATGCACAAAATGACGTAATTGTTCATCCAATGACAGCAATGCACTTATTGGATGAACTACATTCCTTATGTACGAAAAGGGATTAGAATAAGCCTTGGGATGCACAAAATGATGTAAATGTTCATCCAATGACACAAACGCGCTTATTGGATGAACTACATTCCTTATGTACGAAAAGTGATTACAGTAAGCCTTGAGATGCACCAAATAACGTAAATGTTTATCCAATGACACAAATGCACTTATTGGATGAACTTCATTCCTTATGTACGAAAAGTGATTAGAATAAGCCTTGGGATGCACAAAATGACGTAAATGTTCATCCAATGACAGCAATGCACTTATTGGATGAACTACATTCCTTATGTACGAAAAGTGATTAGAATAAGCCTTGGGATGCACAAAATGACGTAAATGTTAAATTAATGACACAAACGCGCTTATTGGATGAACTACATTCCTTAAGTATGAAAAATGATTAGAATAAGCCTTGGGATGCACAAAATAACGTAAATGTTTATCCAATGACACAAATGCACTTATTGGATGAACTTCATTCCTTATGTACGAAAAGTGATTAGAATAAGCCTTGGGATGCACAAAATGACGTAAATGTTCATCCAATGACAGCAATGCACTTATTGGATGAACTACATTCCTTATGTATGAAAAGTGATTAGAATAAGCTTTGGGATGCACAAAATGACGAAAATGTTAAATTAATGGCACAAACGCGCTTATTGGATGAACTACATTCCTTAAGTACGAAAAGTGATTAGAATAAGACTTGGGATGCACAAAATGAAGTAAATGTTAAATTAATGACACAAATGCCATTATTGGATGAACTTCATTCCTTAAGTACGAAAAGTGATTAGAATAAGCTTTGGGATGCAAAAAATGACGTAAATGTTCTTCAAATGACACAAACGCACTTATTGGATGAACTACATTCCTTAAGTACGAAAAGTGATTAGAATAAGCATTGGGATTCACAAAATGACGTAAATGTTCATCCAATGACACAAAGGCACTTATTGGATGAACTACATTCCTTATGTACGAAAAATGTTTAGAATAAGCCTTGGGATGCACAAAATGACGTAAATGTTAAATTAATGACACAAACGCGCTTATTGGATGAACTACATTCCTTATGTACGAAAAGTGATTAGAATAAGCCTTGGGATGCACAAAATGACGTAAATGTTCATCCAATGACACAAATGCACTTATTGGATGAACTATATTCATTAAGTACGAAAAGTGATTAGAATAAGCCTTGGGATGCACAAAATGACGTAAATGTTAAATTAATGACACAAATGCGCTTATTGGATGAACTACATTCCTTAAGTACGAAAAGTGATTAGAATAAGCCTTGGGAAGCAAAACATGACGTAAATGTTTATCCAATGAGACAAACGCGCTTATTGGATGAACTACATTCCTTAAGTACGAAAAGTGATTAGAATAAGCCTTGAGATGCACAAAATAACGTAAATGTTTATCCAATGACACAAATGCACTTATTGGATGAACTTCATTCCTTAAGTACGAAAAGTGATTAGAATAAGCTTTGGGATGCACAAAATGACGTAAATGTTCATCCAATGACAGCAATGCACTTATTGGATGAACTACATTCCTTATGTACGAAAAGTGATTAGAATAAGCCTTGGGATGCACAAAATGATGTAAATGTTCATCCAATGACACAAACGCGCTTATTGGATGAACTACATTCCTTAAGTACGAAAAGTGATTACAATAAGCCTTGAGATGCACAAAATAACGTAAATGTTTATCCAATGACACAAATGCACTTATTGGATGAACTTCATTCCTTATGTACGAAAAGTGATTAGAATAAGCCTTGGGATGCACAAAATGACGTAAATGTTCATCCAATGACAGCAATGCACTTATTGGATGAACTACATTCCTTATGTACGAAAAGTGATTAGAATAAGCCTTGGGATGCACAAAATGACGTAAATGTTAAATTAATGACACAAACGCGCTTATTGGATGAACTACATTCCTTAAGTACGAAAAATGATTAGAATAAGCCTTGGGATTCACAAAATGACGTTAATGTTAAATTAATGACACAAACACGCTTATTGGATGAACTACATTCCTTAAGTACGAAAAGTGATTAGAATAAGCTTTGGGATGCAAAAAATGACGTAAATGTTTATCCAATGACACAAATGCACTTATTGGATGAACTACATTCCTTAAGTACGAAAAGTGATTAGAATAAGCCTTGGGATGCACAAAATGACATAAATGTCAAATTAATGGCACAAACGCGCTTATTGGATGAACTACATTCCTTAAGTACGAAAAGAGATTAGAATAAGACTTGGGATGCACAAAATGAAGTAAATGTTAAATTAATGACACAAATGCAATTATTGGATGAACTTCATTCCTTAAGTACGAAAAGTGATTAGAATAAGCTTTGGGATGCAAAAAATGACGTAAATGTTCTTCAAATGACACAAACGCACTTATTGGATGAACTACATTCCTTAAGTACGAAAGGTGATTAGAATAAGCATTGGGATTCACAAAATGACGTAAATGTTCATCCAATGACACAAAGGCAGTTATTGGATGAACTACATTCCTTATGTACGAAAAATGTTTAGAATAAGCCTTGGGATGCACAAAATGACGTAAATGTTAAATTAATGACACAAACGCGCTTATTGGATGAACTACATTCCTTATGTACGAAAAGTGATTAGAATAAGCCTTGGGATGCACAAAATGACGTAAATGTTCATCCAATGACACAAATGCACTTATTGGATGAACTATATTCATTAAGTACGAAAAGTGATTAGAATAAGCCTTGGGATGCACAAAATGACGTAAATGTTAAATTAATGACACAAATGCGCTTATTGGATGAACTACATTCCTTAAGTACGAAAAGTGATTAGAATAAGCCTTGGGAAGCAAAACATGACGTAAATGTTTATCCAATGAGACAAAGGCGCTTATTGGATGAACTACATTCCTTAAGTACGAAAAGTGATTAGAATAAGCCTTGAGATGCACAAAATAACGTAAATGTTTATCCAATGACACAAATGCACTTATTGGATGAACTTCATTCCTTAAGTACGAAAAGTGATTAGAATAAGCTTTGGGATGCACAAAATGACGTAAATGTTCATCCAATGACAGCAATGCACTTATTGGATGAACTACATTCCTTATGTACGAAAAGTGATTAGAATAAGCCTTGGGATGCACAAAATGATGTAAATGTTCATCCAATGACACAAACGCGCTTATTGGATGAACTACATTCCTTAAGTACGAAAAGTGATTACAATAAGCCTTGAGATGCACAAAATAACGTAAATGTTTATCCAATGACACAAATGCACTTATTGGATGAACTTCATTCCTTATGTACGAAAAGTGATTAGAATAAGCCTTGGGATGCACAAAATGACGTAAATGTTCATCCAATGACAGCAGTGCACTTATTGGATGAACTACATTCCTTATGTACGAAAAGTGATTAGAATAAGCATTGGTATGCACAAAATGACGTAAATGTTAAATTAATGACACAAACGCGCTTATTGGATAAACTACATTCCTTAAGTACGAAAAATGATTAGAATAAGCCTTGGGATGCACAAAATGACGTTAATGTTCATCCAATGACACAAATGCACTTATTGGATGAAGTATATTCATTAAGTACGAAAAGTGATTAGAATAAGCCTTGGGATTCACAAAATGACGTTAATGTTAAATTAATGACACAAACGCGCTTATTGGATGAACTACATTCCTTAAGTACGAAAAGTGATTAGAATAAGCTTTGGGATGCAAAAAACGACGTAAATGTTTATCCAATGAGACAAACGCGCTTATTGGATGAACTACATTCCTTAAGTACGAAAAGTGATTAGAATAAGCCTTGAGATGCACAAAATAACGTAAATGTTTATCCAATGACACAAATGCACTTATTGGATGAACTTCATTCCTTAAGTACGAAAAGTGATTAGAATAAGCTTTGGGATGCACAAAATGACGTAAATGTTCATCCAATGACAGCAATGCACTTATTGGATGAACTACATTCCTTATGTACGAAAAGTGATTAGAATAAGCCTTGGGATGCACAAAATGATGTAAATGTTCATCCAATGACACAAACGCGCTTATTGGATGAACTACATTCCTTAAGTACGAAAAGTGATTACAATAAGCCTTGAGATGCACAAAATAACGTAAATGTTTATCCAATGACACAAATGCACTTATTGGATGAACTTCATTCCTTATGTACGAAAAGTGATTAGAATAAGCCTTGGGATGCACAAAATGACGTAAATGTTCATCCAATGACAGCAATGCACTTATTGGATGAACTACATTCCTTATGTACGAAAAGTGATTAGAATAAGCCTTGGGATGCACAAAATGATGTAAATGTTCATCCAATGACACAAACGCGCTTATTGGATGAACTACATTCCTTAAGTACGAAAAGTGATTAGAATAAGCCTTGAGATGCACAAAATAACGTAAATGTTTATCCAATGACACAAATGCAATTATTGGATGAACTTCATTCCTTATGTACGAAAAGTGATTAGAATAAGCCTTGGGATGCACAAAATGACGTAAATGTTCATCCAATGACAGCAGTGCACTTATTGGATGAACTACATTCCTTATGTACGAAAAGTGATTAGAATAAGCCTTGGGATGCACAAAATGACGTAAATGTTAAATTAATGACACAAACGCGCTTATTGGATGAACTACATTCCTTAAGTACGAAAAATGATTAGAATAAGCCTTGGGATGCACAAAATGACGTTAATGTTCATCCAATGACACAAATGCACTTATTGGATGAACTATATTCGTTAAGTACGAAAAGTGATTAGAATAAGCCTTGGGATTCACAAAATGACGTTAATGTTAAATTAATGACACAAACGCGCTTATTGGATGAACTACATTCCTTAAGTACGAAAAGTGATTAGAATAAGCTTTGGGATGCAAAAAATGACGTAAATGTTTATCCAATGACACAAATGCACTTATTGGATGAACTACATTCCTTAAGTACGAAAAGTGATTAGAATAAGCCTTGGGATGCACAAAATGACGTAAATGTCAAATTAATGGCACAAACGCGCTTATTGGATGAACTACATTCCTTAAGTACGAAAAGTGATTAGAATAAGACTTGGGATGCACAAAATGAAGTAAATGTTAAATTAATGACACAAATGCAATTATTGGATGAACTTCATTCCTTAAGTACGAAAAGTGATTAGAATAAGCTTTGGGATGCAAAAAATGACGTAAATGTTCATCAAATGACACAAACGCACTTATTGGATGAACTACATTCCTTAAGTACGAAAAGTGATTAGAATAAGCATTGGGATTCACAAAATGACGTAAATGTTCATCCAATGACACAAAGGCACTTATTGGATGAACTACATTCCTTATGTACGAAAAATGTTTAGAATAAGCCTTGGGATGCACAAAATGACGTAAATGTTAAATTAATGACACAAACGCGCTTATTGGATGAACTATATTCCTTAAGTACGAAAAGTGATTGGAATAAGCCTTGGGATGCACAAAATGACGTAAATGTTCATCCAATGACACAAATGCACTTATTGGATGAACTATATTCATTAAGTACGAAAAGTGATTAGAATAAGCCTTGGGATGCACAAAATGACGTAAATGTTAAATTAATGACACAAATGCGCTTATTGGATGAACTACATTCCTTAAGTACGAAAAGTGATTAGAATAAGCCTTGGGAAGCAAAACATGACGTAAATGTTTATCCAATGAGACAAACGCGCTTATTGGATGAACTACATTCCTTAAGTACGAAAAGTGATTAGAATAAGCCTTGAGATGCACAAAATAACGTAAATGTTTATCCAATGACACAAATGCACTTATTGGATGAACTTCATTCCTTAAGTACGAAAAGTGATTAGAATAAGCCTTGGGATGCACAAAATGACGTAAATGTTCATCCAATGACAGCAGTGCACTTATTGGATGAACTACATTCCTTATGTACGAAAAGTGATTAGAATAAGCCTTGGGATGCACAAAATGACGTAAATGTTAAATTAATGACACAAACGCGCTTATTGGATGAACTACATTCCTTAAGTACGAAAAGTGATTAGAATAAGCCTTGGGATGCACAAAATGACGTAAATGTTCATCCAATGACACAAATGCACTTATTGGATGAACTACATTCCTTAAGTACGAAAAGTGATTAGAATAAGCCTTGGGATGCACAAAATGACGTAAATGTTAAATTAATGACACAAATGCGCTTATTGGATGAACTACATTCCTTAAGTACGAAAAGTGATTAGAATAAGCCTTGGGAAGCAAAACATGACGTAAATGTTTATCCAATGAGACAAACGCGCTTATTGGATGAACTACATTCCTTAAGTACGAAAAGTGATTAGAATAAGCCTTGAGATGCACAAAATAACGTAAATGTTTATCCAATGACACAAATGCACTTATTGGATGAACTTCATTCCTTAAGTACGAAAAGTGATTAGAATAAGCTTTGGGATGCACAAAATGACGTAAATGTTCATCCAATGACAGCAATGCACTTATTGGATGAACTACGTTCCTTATGTACGAAAAGTGATTAGAATAAGCCTTGGGATGCACAAAATGATGTAAATGTTCATCCAATGACACAAACGCGCTTATTGGATGAACTACATTCCTTAAGTACGAAAAGTGATTACAATAAGCCTTGAGATGCACAAAATAACGTAAATGTTTATCCAATGACACAAATGCACTTATTGGATGAACTTCATTCCTTATGTACGAAAAGTGATTAGAATAAGCCTTGGGATGCACAAAATGACGTAAATGTTCATCCAATGACAGCAGTGCACTTATTGGATGAACTACATTCCTTATGTACGAAAAGTGATTAGAATAAGCCTTGGGATGCACAAAATGACGTAAATGTTAAATTAATGACACAAACGCGCTTATTGGATGAACTACATTCCTTAAGTACGAAAAATGATTAGAATAAGCCTTGGGATGCACAAAATGACGTTAATGTTCATCCAATGACACAAATGCACTTATTGGATGAACTATATTCGTTAAGTACGAAAAGTGATTAGAATAAGCCTTGGGATTCACAAAATGACGTTAATGTTAAATTAATGACACAAACGCGCTTATTGGATGAACTACATTCCTTAAGTACGAAAAGTGATTAGAATAAGCTTTGGGATGCAAAAAATGACGTAAATGTTTATCCAATGACACAAATGCACTTATTGGATGAACTACATTCCTTAAGTACGAAAAGTGATTAGAATAAGCCTTGGGATGCACAAAATGACGTAAATGTCAAATTAATGGCACAAACGCGCTTATTGGATGAACTACATTCCTTAAGTACGAAAAGTGATTAGAATAAGACTTGGGATGCACAAAATGAAGTAAATGTTAAATTAATGACACAAATGCAATTATTGGATGAACTTCATTCCTTAAGTACGAAAAGTGATTAGAATAAGCTTTGGGATGCAAAAAATGACGTAAATGTTCATCAAATGACACAAACGCACTTATTGGATGAACTACATTCCTTAAGTACGAAAAGTGATTAGAATAAGCATTGGGATTCACAAAATGACGTAAATGTTCATCCAATGACACAAAGGCACTTATTGGATGAACTACATTCCTTATGTACGAAAAATGTTTAGAATAAGCCTTGGGATGCACAAAATGACGTAAATGTTAAATTAATGACACAAACGCGCTTATTGGATGAACTATATTCCTTAAGTACGAAAAGTGATTGGAATAAGCCTTGGGATGCACAAAATGACGTAAATGTTCATCCAATGACACAAATGCACTTATTGGATGAACTATATTCATTAAGTACGAAAAGTGATTAGAATAAGCCTTGGGATGCACAAAATGACGTAAATGTTAAATTAATGACACAAATGCGCTTATTGGATGAACTACATTCCTTAAGTACGAAAAGTGATTAGAATAAGCCTTGGGAAGCAAAACATGACGTAAATGTTTATCCAATGAGACAAACGCGCTTATTGGATGAACTACATTCCTTAAGTACGAAAAGTGATTAGAATAAGCCTTGAGATGCACAAAATAACGTAAATGTTTATCCAATGACACAAATGCACTTATTGGATGAACTTCATTCCTTAAGTACGAAAAGTGATTAGAATAAGCTTTGGGATGCACAAAATGACGTAAATGTTCATCCAATGACAGCAATGCACTTATTGGATGAACTACATTCCTTATGTACGAAAAGTGATTAGAATAAGCCTTGGGATGCACAAAATGATGTAAATGTTCATCCAATGACACAAACGCGCTTATTGGATGAACTACATTCCTTAAGTACGAAAAGTGATTACAATAAGCCTTGAGATGCACAAAATAACGTAAATGTTTATCCAATGACACAAATGCACTTATTGGATGAACTTCATTCCTTAAGTACGAAAAGTGATTAGAATAAGCCTTGGGATGCACAAAATGACGTAAATGTTCATCCAATGACAGCAGTGCACTTATTGGATGAACTACATTCCTTATGTACGAAAAGTGATTAGAATAAGCCTTGGGATGCACAAAATGACGTAAATGTTAAATTAATGACACAAACGCGCTTATTGGATGAACTACATTCCTTAAGTACGAAAAATGATTAGAATAAGCCTTGGGATGCACAAAATGACGTTAATGTTCATCCAATGACACAAATGCACTTATTGGATGAACTATATTCGTTAAGTACGAAAAGTGATTAGAATAAGCCTTGGGATGCACAAAATGACGTAAATGTTCATCCAGTGACACAAATTCACTTATTGGATGAACTACATTCCTTAAGTACGAAAAGTGATTAGAATAAGCCTTGGGATGCACAAAATGACGTAAATGTCAAATTAATGGCACAAACGCGCTTATTGGATGAACTACATTCCATAAGTACGAAAAGTGATTAGAATAAGACTTGGGATGCACAAAATGAAGTAAATGTTAAATTAATGACACAAATGCAATTATTGGATGAACTTCATTCCTTAAGTACGAAAAGTGATTAGAATAAGCTTTGGGATGCAAAAAACGACGTAAATGTTTATCCAATGACACAAATGCACTTATTGGATGAACTTCATTCCTTATGTACGAAAAGTATTTAGAATAAGCCTTGGGATGCACAAAATGACGTAAATGTTCATCCAATGACAGCAATGCACTTATTGGATGAACTACATTCCTTATGTACGAAAAGTGATTAGAATAAGCCTTGGGATGCACAAAATGACGTAAATGTTAAATTAATGACACAAACGCGCTTATTGGATGAACTACATTCCTTAAGTATGAAAAATGATTAGAATAAGCCTTGGGATGCACAAAATGACGTTAATGTTCATCCAATGACACAAATGCACTTATTGGATGAACTATATTCGTTAAGTACGAAAAGTGATTAGAATAAGCCTTGGGATTCACAAAATGACGTTAATGTTAAATTAATGACACAAACGCGCTTATTGGATGAACTACATTCCTTAAGTACGAAAAGTGATTAGAATAAGCTTTGGGATGCAAAAAATGACGTAAATGTTTATCCAATGACACAAATGCACTTATTGGATGAACTACATTCCTTAAGTACGAAAAGTGATTAGAATAAACCTTGGGATGCACAAAATGACGTAAATGTCAAATTAATGGCACAAACGCGCTTATTGGATGAACTACATTCCTTAAGTACGAAAAGCGATTAGAATAAGACTTGGGATGCACAAAATAAAGTAAATGCTAAATTAATGACACAAATGCGATTATTGGATGAACTTCATTCCTTAAGTACGAAAAGTGATTAGA
The DNA here is from genome assembly GCA_037974295.1 of Cicer cuneatum. Lineage (NCBI taxonomy): Eukaryota > Viridiplantae > Streptophyta > Magnoliopsida > Fabales > Fabaceae > Cicer > Cicer cuneatum. Next base: position 34,242,819 of record JBBPBO010000003.1, on the reverse strand, counting down.
ATAAGCTTTGGGATGCAAAAAATGACGTAAATGTTCTTCAAATGACACAAACGCACTTATTGGATGAACTACATTCCTTAAGTACGAAAAGTGATTAGAATAAGCATTGGGATTCACAAAATAACGTAAATATTCATCCAATGACACAAAGGCACTTATTGGATGAACTACATTCCTTATGTACGAAAAATGTTTAGAATAAGCCTTGGGATGCACAAAATGACGTAAATGTTAAATTAATGACACAAACGCGCTTATTGGATGAACTATATTCCTTAAGTACGAAAAGTGATTGGAATAAGCCTTGGGATGCACAAAATGACGTAAATGTTCATCCAGTGACACAAATGCACTTATTGGATGAACTACATTCCTTAAGTACGAAAAGTGATTAGAATAAGCCTTGAGATGTACAAAATAACGTAAATGTTTATCCAATGACACAAATGCACTTATTGGATGAACTTCATTCCTTCAGTACGAAAAGTGATTAGAATAAGCTTTGGGATGCACAAAATGACGTAAATGTTCATCCAATGACAGCAATGCACTTATTGGATGAACTACATTCCTTATGTACGAAAAGTGATTAGAATAAGCCTTGGGATGCACAAAATGATGTAAATGTTCATCCAATGACACAAACGCGCTTATTGGATGAACTACATTCCTTAAGTACGAAAAGTGATTAGAATAAGCCTTGAGATGCACAAAATAACGTAAATGTTTATCCAATGACACAAATGCAATTATTGGATGAACTTCATTCCTTATGTACGAAAAGTGATTAGAATAAGCCTTGGGATGCACAAAATGACGTAAATGTTCATCCAATGACAGCAGTGCACTTATTGGATGAACTACATTCCTTATGTACGAAAAGTGATTAGAATAAGCCTTGGGATGCACAAAATGACGTAAATGTTAAATTAATGACACAAACGCGCTTATTGGATGAACTACATTCCTTAAGTACGAAAAATGATTAGAATAAGCCTTGGGATGCACAAAATGACGTTAATGTTCATCCAATGACACAAATGCACTTATTGGATGAACTATATTCGTTAAGTACGAAAAGTGATTAGAATAAGCCTTGGGATTCACAAAATGACGTTAATGTTAAATTAATGACACAAACGCGCTTATTGGATGAACTACATTCCTTAAGTACGAAAAGTGATTAGAATAAGCTTTGGGATGCAAAAAATGACGTAAATGTTTATCCAATGACACAAATGCACTTATTGGATGAACTACATTCCTTAAGTACGAAAAGTGATTAGAATAAGCCTTGGGATGCACAAAATGACGTAAATGTCAAATTAATGGCACAAACGCGCTTATTGGATGAACTACATTCCTTAAGTACGAAAAGTGATTAGAATAAGACTTGGGATGCACAAAATGAAGTAAATGTTAAATTAATGACACAAATGCAATTATTGGATGAACTTCATTCCTTAAGTACGAAAAGTGATTAGAATAAGCTTTGGGATGCAAAAAATGACGTAAATGTTCATCAAATGACACAAACGCACTTATTGGATGAACTACATTCCTTAAGTACGAAAAGTGATTAGAATAAGCATTGGGATTCACAAAATGACGTAAATGTTCATCCAATGACACAAAGGCACTTATTGGATGAACTACATTCCTTATGTACGAAAAATGTTTAGAATAAGCCTTGGGATGCACAAAATGACGTAAATGTTAAATTAATGACACAAACGCGCTTATTGGATGAACTATATTCCTTAAGTACGAAAAGTGATTGGAATAAGCCTTGGGATGCACAAAATGACGTAAATGTTCATCCAATGACACAAATGCACTTATTGGATGAACTATATTCATTAAGTACGAAAAGTGATTAGAATAAGCCTTGGGATGCACAAAATGACGTAAATGTTAAATTAATGACACAAATGCGCTTATTGGATGAACTACATTCCTTAAGTACGAAAAGTGATTAGAATAAGCCTTGGGAAGCAAAACATGACGTAAATGTTTATCCAATGAGACAAACGCGCTTATTGGATGAACTACATTCCTTAAGTACGAAAAGTGATTAGAATAAGCCTTGAGATGCACAAAATAACGTAAATGTTTATCCAATGACACAAATGCACTTATTGGATGAACTTCATTCCTTAAGTACGAAAAGTGATTAGAATAAGCTTTGGGATGCACAAAATGACGTAAATGTTCATCCAATGACAGCAATGCACTTATTGGATGAACTACATTCCTTATGTACGAAAAGTGATTAGAATAAGCCTTGGGATGCACAAAATGATGTAAATGTTCATCCAATGACACAAACGCGCTTATTGGATGAACTACATTCCTTAAGTACGAAAAGTGATTACAATAAGCCTTGAGATGCACAAAATAACGTAAATGTTTATCCAATGACACAAATGCACTTATTGGATGAACTTCATTCCTTATGTACGAAAAGTGATTAGAATAAGCCTTGGGATGCACAAAATGACGTAAATGTTCATCCAATGACAGCAGTGCACTTATTGGATGAACTACATTCCTTATGTACGAAAAGTGATTAGAATAAGCCTTGGGATGCACAAAATGACGTAAATGTTAAATTAATGACACAAACGCGCTTATTGGATGAACTACATTCCTTAAGTACGAAAAATGATTAGAATAAGCCTTGGGATGCACAAAATGACGTTAATGTTCATCCAATGACACAAATGCACTTATTGGATGAACTATATTCGTTAAGTACGAAAAGTGATTAGAATAAGCCTTGGGATTCACAAAATGAAGTTAATGTTAAATTAATGACACAAACGCGCTTATTGGATGAACTACATTCCTTAAGTACGAAAAGTGATTAGAATAAGCTTTGGGATGCAAAAAATGACGTAAATGTTTATCCAATGACACAAATGCACTTATTGGATGAACTTCATTCCTTATGTACGAAAAGTGATTAGAATAAGCCTTGGGATGCACAAAATGACGTAAATGTTCATCCAATGACAGCAATGCACTTATTGGATGAACTACATTCCTTATGTACGAAAAGTGATTAGAATAAGCCTTGGGATGCACAAAATGACGTAAATGTTAAATTAATGACACAAACGCGCTTATTGGATGAACTACATTCCTTAAGTACGAAAAATGATTAGAATATGCCTTGGGATACACAAAATGACGTTAATGTTCATCCAATGACACAAATGCACTTATTGGATGAACTATATTCGTTAAGTACGAAAAGTGATTAGAATAAGCCTTGGGATTCACAAATTGAAGTTAATGTTAAATTAATGACACAAACGCGCTTATTGGATGAACTACATTCCTTAAGTACGAAAAGTGATTGGAATAAGCTTTGGGATGCAAAAAATGACGTAAATGTTTATCCAATGACACAAATGCACTTATTGGATGAACTTCATTCCTTATGTACGAAAAGTGATTAGAATAAGCCTTGGGATGCACAAAATGACGTAAATGTTCATCCAATGACAGCAATGCACTTATTGGATGAACTACATTCCTTATGTACGAAAAGTGATTAGAATAAGCCTTGGGATGCACAAAATGACGTAAATGTTAAATTAATGACACAAACGCGCTTATTGGATGAACTACATTCCTTAAGTACGAAAAATGATTGGAATAAGCCTTGGGATGCACAAAATGACGTTAATGTTCATCCAATGACACAAATGCACTTATTGGATGAACTATATTCGTTAATTACGAAAAGTGATTAGAATAAGCCTTGGGATTCACAAAATGACGTTAATGTTAAATTAATGACACAAACGCGCTTATTGGATGAACTACATTCCTTAAGTACGAAAAGTGATTAGAATAAGCTTTGGGATGCAAAAAATGATGTAAATGTTTATCCAATGACACAAATGCACTTATTGGATGAACTACATTCCTTAAGTACGAAAAGTGATTAGAATAAGCCTTGGGATGCACAAAATGAAGTAAATGTTAAATTAATGACACAAATGCAATTATTGGATGAACTTCATTCCTTAAGTACGAAAAGTGATTAGAATAAGCTTTGGGATGCAAAAAATGACGTAAATGTTCTTCAAATGACACAAACGCACTTATTGGATGAACTAAATTCCTTAAGTACGAAAAGTGATTAGAATAAGCATTGGGATTCACAAAATGACGTAAATGTTCATCCAATGACACAAAGGCACTTATCGGATGAACTACATTCCTTATGTACGAAAAATGTTTAGAATAAGCCTTGGGATGCACAAAATGACGTAAATGTTAAATTAATGACACAAACGCGCTTATTGGATGAACTATATTCCTTAAGTACGAAAAGTGATTGGAATAAGCCTTGGGATGCACAAAATGACGTAAATGTTCATCCAGTGACACAAATTCACTTATTGGATGAACTACATTCCTTAAGTACGAAAAGTGATTAGAATAAGCCTTGAGATGCACAAAATAACGTAAATGTTTATCCAAGGACACAAATGCACTTATTGGATGAACTTCATTCCTTAAGTACGAAAACTGATTAGAATAAGCTTTGGGATGCACAAAATGACGTAAATGTTCATCCAATGACAGCAATGCACTTATTGGATGAAACACATTCCTTAAGTACGAAAAGTGATTAGAATAAGCCTTGGGATGCACAAAATGACGTAAATGTCAAATTAATGGCACAAACGCGCTTATTGGATGAACTACATTCCTTAAGTACGAAAAGTGATTAGAATAAGACTTGGGATGCACAATATGAAGTAAATGTTAAATTAATGACACAAATGCAGTTATTGGATGAACTTCATTCCTTAAGTACGAAAAGTGATTAGAATAAGCTTTGGGATGCAAAAAATGACGTAAATGTTCTTCAAATGACACAAACGCACTTATTGGATGAACTACATTCCTTAAGTACGAAAAGTGATTAGAATAAGCATTGGGATTCACAAAATGACGTAAATGTTCATCCAATGACACAAAGGCACTTATTGGATGAACTACATTCCTTATGTACGAAAAATGTTTAGAATAAGCCTTGGGATGCACAAAATGACGTAAATGTTAAATTAATGACACAAACGCGCTTATTGGATGAACTATATTCCTTAAGTACGAAAAGTGATTGGAATAAGCCTTGGATGCACAAAATGACGTAAATGTTCATCCAGTGACACAAATTCACTTATTGGATGAACTACATTCCTTAAGTACGAAAAGTGATTAGAATAAGCCTTGAGATGCACAAAATAACGTAAATGTTTATCCAATGACACAAATGCACTTATTGGATGAACTTCATTCCTTAAGTACGAAAAGTGATTAGAATAAGCTTTGGGATGCACAAAATGACGTAAATGTTCATCCAATGACAGCAATGCACTTATTGGATGAAACACATTCCTTAAGTACGAAAAGTGATTAGAATAAGCCTTGGGATGCACAAAATGACGTAAATGTCAAATTAATGGCACAAACGCGCTTATTGGATGAACTACATTCCTTAAGTACGAAAAATGATTAGAATAAGCCTTGGGATGCACAAAATGACGTTAATGTTCATCCAATGACACAAATGCACTTATTGGATGAACTATATTCGTTAAGTACGAAAAGTGATTAGAATAAGCCTTGGGATTCACACAATGACGTTAATGTTAAATTAATGACACAAACGCGCTTATTGGATGAACTACATTCCTTAAGTACAAAAAGTGATTAGAATAAGCTTTGGGATGCAAAAAATGACGTAAATGTTTATCCAATGACACAAATGCACTTATTGGATGAACTACATTCCTTAAGTACGAAAAGTGATTAGAATAAGCCTTGGGATGCACAAAATGACGTAAATGTCAAATTAATGGCACAAACGCACTTATTGGATGAACTACATTCCTTAAGTACGAAAAGTGATTAGAATAAGACTTGGGATGCACAAAATGAAGTAAATGTTAAATTAATGACACAAATGCAATTATTGGATGAACTTCA
>JBBPBO010000003.1:34225719-34236740 GCA_037974295.1 Cicer cuneatum | reverse complement strand
ACGAAAAGTGATTAGAATAAGCCTTGGGATGCACAAAATGACGTAAATGTCAAATTAATGGCACAAACGCGCTTATTGGATGAACTACATTCCATAAGTACGAAAAGTGATTAGAATAAGACTTGGGATGCACAAAATGAAGTAAATGTTAAATTAATGACACAAATGCAATTATTGGATGAACTTCATTCCTTAAGTACGAAAAGTGATTAGAATAAGCTTTGGGATGCAAAAAATGACGTAAATGTTCTTCAAATGACACAAACGCACTTATTGGATGAACTACATTCCTTAAGTACGAAAAGTGATTAGAATAAGCATTGGGATTCACAAAATGACGTAAATGTTCATCCAATGACACAAAGGCACTTATTGGATGAACTACATTCCTTATGTACGAAAAATGTTTAGAATAAGCCTTGGGATGCACAAAATGACGTAAATGTTAAATTAATGACACAAACGCGCTTATTGGATGAACTATATTCCTTAAGTACGAAAAGTGATTGGAATAAGCCTTGGGATGCACAAAATGACGTAAATGTTCATCCAGTGACACAAATTCACTTATTGGATGAACTACATTCCTTAAGTACGAAAAGTGATTAGAATAAGCCTTGAGATGCACAAAATAACGTAAATGTTTATCCAATGACACAAATGCACTTATTGGATGAACTTTATTCCTTAAGTACGAAAAGTGATTAGAATAAGCTTTGGGATGCATAAAATGACGTAAATGTTCATCCAATGACAGCAATGCACTTATTGGATGAAACACATTCCTTAAGTACGAAAAGTGATTAGAATAAGCCTTGGGATGCACAAAATGACGTAAATGTCAAATTAATGGCACAAACGCGCTTATTGGATGAACTACATTCCTTAAGTACGAAAAATGATTAGAATAAGCCTTGGGATGCACAAAATGACGTTAATGTTCATCCAATGACACAAATGCACTTATTGGATGAACTATATTCGTTAAGTACGAAAAGTGATTAGAATAAGCCTTGGGATTCACACAATGACGTTAATGTTAAATTAATGACACAAACGCGCTTATTGGATGAACTACATTCCTTAAGTACAAAAAGTGATTAGAATAAGCTTTGGGATGCAAAAAATGACGTAAATGTTTATCCAATGACACAAATGCACTTATTGGATGAACTACATTCCTTAAGTACGAAAAGTGATTAGAATAAGCCTTGGGATGCACAAAATGACGTAAATGTCAAATTAATGGCACAAACGCGCTTATTGGATGAACTACATTCCTTAAGTACGAAAAGTGATTAGAATAAGACTTGGGATGCACAAAATGAAGTAAATGTTAAATTAATGACACAAATGCAATTATTGGATGAACTTCATTCCTTAAGTACGAAAAGTGATTAGAATAAGCTTTGGGATGCAAAAAATGACGTAAATGTTCATCAAATGACACAAACGCACTTATTGGATGAACTACATTCCTTAAGTACGAAAAGTGATTAGAATAAGCATTGGGATTCACAAAATGACGTAAATGTTCATCCAATGACACAAAGGCACTTATTGGATGAACTACATTCCTTATGTACGAAAAATGTTTAGAATAAGCCTTGGGATGCACAAAATGACGTAAATGTTAAATTAATGACACAAACGCGCTTATTGGATGAACTATATTCCTTAAGTACGAAAAGTGATTGGAATAAGCCTTGGGATGCACAAAATGACGTAAATGTTCATCCAGTGACACAAATGCACTTATTGGATGAACTACATTCCTTAAGTACGAAAAGTGATTAGAATAAGCCTTGAGATGCACAAAATAACGTAAATGTTTATCCAATGACACAAATGCACTTATTGGATGAACTTCATTCCTTAAGTACGAAAAGTGATTAGAATAAGCTTTGGGATGCACAAAATAACGTTAATGTTCATCCAATGACAGCAATGCACTTATTGGATGAAACACATTCCTTAAGTACGAAAAGTGATTAGAATAAGCCTTGGGATGCACAAAATGACGTAAATGTCAAATTAATGGCACAAACGCGCTTATTGGATGAACTTCATTCCTTAAGTACGAAAAATGATTAGAATAAGCCTTGGGATGCACAAAATGACGTTAATGTTCATCCAATGACACAAATGCACTTATTGGATGAACTATATTCGTTAAGTACGAAAAGTGATTAGAATAAGCCTTGGGATTCACAAAATGACGTTAATGTTAAATTAATGACACAAACGCGCTTATTGGATGAACTACATTCCTTAAGTACGAAAAGTGATTAGAATAAGCTTTGGGATGCAAAAAATGACGTAAATGTTTATCCAATGACACAAATGCACTTATTGGATGAACTTCATTCCTTAAGTACGAAAAATGATTAGAATAAGCCTTGGGATGCACAAAATGACGTTAATGTTCATCCAATGACACAAATGCACTTATTGGATGAACTATATTCGTTAAGTACGAAAAGTGATTAGAATAAGCCTTGGGATTCACAAAATGAAGTAAATGTTAAATTAATGACACAAATGCAATTATTGGATGAACTTCATTCCTTAAGTACGAAAAGTGATTAGAATAAGCTTTGGGATGCAAAAAATGACGTAAATGTTCTTCAAATGACACAAACGCACTTATTGGATGAACTACATTCCTTAAGTACGAAAAGTGATTATAATAAGCATTGGGATTCACAAAATGACGTAAATGTTCATCCAATGACATAAAGGCACTTATTGGATGAACTACATTCCTTATGTACGAAAAATGTTTAGAATAAGCCTTGGGATGCACAAAATGACGTAAATGTTAAATTAATGACACAAACGCGCTTATTGGATGAACTATATTCCTTAAGTACGAAAAGTGATTGGAATAAGCCTTGGGATGCACAAAATGACGTAAATGTTCATCCAATGACACAGATGCACTTATTGGATGAACTACATTCCTTAAGTACGAAAAGTGATTAGAATAGGCCTTGGGATTCACAAAATGACGTAATGTTAAATTAATGCAACAAACGCACTTATTGGATCAACTACATTCCTTAAGTACGTAAAGTGATTAGAATAAGCATCTGGATTCACAAAATGACGTAAATGTTAAATTAATGACACAAACACGCTTATTGGATGAACTACATTCCTTATGTACGAAAAGTGATTAGAATAAGCCTTGGGATGCACAAAATGACGTAAATGTTCTTCAAATGACACAAACGCACTAATTGGATGAACTACATTCCTTAAGTATGAAAAGTGATTAGAATAAGCATTGGGATTCACAGAATGACGTAAATGTTAAATTAATGACACAAACGCGATTATTGGATGAACTACATTCCTTAAGTACGAAAAGTGATTAGAATAAGCCTTGGGATGCACAAAATGACGTAAATGTTTATCCAATGACACAAATGCACTTATTGGATGAACTTCATTCCTTATGTACGAAAAGTGATTAGAATAAGCCTTGGGATGCACAAAATGACGTAAATGTTAAATTAATGGCACAAACACGCTTATAGGATGAACTACATTCCTTAACTACGAAAAGTGATTAGAATAAGCCTTGGGATGCACAAAATGACGTAAATGTTAAATTAATGACACAAATGCACTTATTGGATGAACTTCAATCGTTAAGTACAAAAAGTGATTAGAATAAGCCTTAGGATGAACAAAATGATGTAAATGTTCATCCAATGACACAGATTAACTTATTGGATGAACTACATTCCTTAAGTACGAAAAGTGATTAGAATAAGCGTTGGGACTCACAATATGACGTAAATGTTAAATTAATGACACAAACGCGCTTATTGGATGAACTACATTCCTTAAGTATGATAAGGGATTAGAATAAGCCTTGGGATGCACAAAATGACAAAAATGTTAAATTAATGACACAAATGCAATTATTGGATGAAGTTCATTCCTTAAGTACGAAAAGTGATTAGAATAAGCTTTGGGATGCAAAAAATGACGTAAATCTTTATCCAATGACACAAATGCACTTATTGGATGAACTACATTCCTTAAGTTCGAAAAGTGATTAGAATAAGCCTTGGGATGCACAAAATGACGTAAATGTTCATCCAATGACACAAACTCACTTATTGGATGAACTACATTCCTTATGTACGAAAAATGTTTAGAATAAGCCTTGGGATGCACAAAATGACGTAAATGTTAAATTAACGACACAAACGCGCTTATTGGATGAACTACATTCCTTAAGTACGAAAAGTGATTGGAATAAGACTTGGGATGCACAAAATGACGTAAATGTTCATCCAATGACACAAATGCACTTATTGGATGAACTACATTCCTTAAGTAATAAAAGTGATTAGAATAGCCTTGGGATGCACAAAATGACGTAAATGTTAAATTAATGCAACAAACGAACTTATTGGATGAACTACATTCCTTAAGTACGAAAAGTGATTAGAATAACCATTGGGATTCACAAAATTACGTAAATGTTAAATTAATGACACAAACACGCTTATTGGATGAACTACATTCCTTAAGTACGAAAAGTGATTAGAATAAGCCTTGGGATGCACAAAATGACGTAAATGTTCGTCAAATGACACACAAACGCACTTATTGGATGAACTACATTCCTTAAGTACGAAAAGTGATTAGAATAAGCATTGGGATTCACAAAATGATGAAAATGTTAAATTAATGACACAAACGCGCTTATTGGATGAACTACATTCCTTAAGTATGAAAAGTGATTAGAATAAGCCTTGGGATGCACAAAATGACGTAAATGTTCATCCAATGACACAAATGCAGTTATTGGATGAACTTCATTCCTTAAGTACGAAAAGTGATTAGAATAAGCCTCGGAATGCACAAAATGACGTAAATCTCAAACTAATAACACAAACGCGGTTATTGGATGAACTACATTCCTTAACTACGAAAAGTGATTAGAATAAGCCTGGGGATACACAAAATGATGTAAATGTTCATCCAATGACACAAATGCACTTATTGGATAAGCTTCATTCCTTAAGTACGAAAAGTGATTAGAATAAGCCTTGGGATGCACAAAATGACGTAAATGTTCATCCAATGACACAAACGCACTTATTGGATGAACTACATTCCTTAAGTACGAAAAATGATTAGAATAAGCCTTGGGATGCAGAAAATGACGTAAATGTTAAATTAATGACACAAACGCGCTTATTGGATGAACTACATTCCTTAAGTACGAAAAGTAATTAGAATAAGCCTTGGGATGCAAAAGATGACGTAAATGTTACATTAATGGAACAAACGCGCTTATTGGATGAACTACATTCCTTAAGTACGAAAAGGTATTGGAATAAGCCTTGGGATGCACAAAATGACGTAAATGTTCATCCAATGACACAAACGCACTTATTGGATGAACTACATTCCTTAAGTACGAAGAGTAATTTGAATAAGCCTTGAGATGCCCAAAATAACGTAAATGTTAAATTAATGACACAAACACGCTTATTGGATGAACTACATTTCTTAAGTACGAAAGTGATTAGAATAAGCCATGGGATGCACAAAACGACGTAATTGTTCATCCAATGACACAAATGCACTTATTGGATAAACATTATTCCTTAAGTACGAAAAGTGATTAGAATAAGCCTTGTGATGCACAAAATGACGTAAATGTTCATCCAATGACACAAACGCACTTATTGGATGAACGACATTCCTAAGTACAAAAAGTGATTAGAATAAGCCTTGGGATGCACAAAATGACGTAAATGTTACATTAATGGCACAAACACGCTTATTGGATGAACTACATTCCTTAAGTACGAAAAGTGATTGGAATAAGCCTTGGGATGCACAAAATGACGTAAATGTTCATCCAATGACACAAACGCACTTATTGGATGAACTACATTCCGTAAGTACGAAGAGTGTTTTTGAATAAGCCTTGATATGCCCAAAACAACGTAAATGTTAAATTAATGACACAAACGCGCTTATTGGATAAACTACATTTCTTAAGTACCAAAGTGATTAGAATAAGCCTTGGGATGCACCAAATGACGTAAATGTTCATCCAATGACACAAATGCACTTATTGGATAAACTTCATTCCTTAAGTACGAAAAGTGATTAGAATAAGCCTTGTGATGCACAAAATGACGTAAATGTCAAATTAATGGCACAAACGCGCTTATTGGATGAACTACATTCCTTAAGTACGAAAAGTGATTAGAATAAGACTTGGGATGCACAAAATGAAGTAAATGTTAAATAAATGACACAAATGCAATTATTGGATGAACTTCATTCCTTAAGTACGAAAAGTGATTAGAATAAGCTTTGGGATGCAAAAAATGACGTAAATGTTCTTCAAATGACACAAACGCACTTATTGGATGAACTACATTCCTTAAGTACGAAAAGTGATTAGAATAAGCATTGGGATTCACAAAATGACGTAAATGTTCATCCAATGACACAAAGGCACTTATTGGATGAACTACATTCCTTATGTACGAAAAATGTTTAGAATAAGCCTTGGGATGCACAAAATGACGTAAATGTTAAATTAATGACACAAACGCGCTTATTGGATGAACTATATTCCTTAAGTACGAAAAGTGATTGGAATAAGCCTTGGGATGCACAAAATGACGTAAATGTTCATCCAATGACACAAATGCACTTATTGGATGAACTACATTCCTTAAGTACGAAAAGTGATTAGAATAGGCCTTGGGATTCACAAAATGACGTAATGTTAAATTAATGCAACAAACGCACTTATTGGATGAACTACATTCCTTAAGTACGAAAAGTGATTAGAATAAGCATTTGGATTCACAAAATGACGTAAATGTTAAATTAATGACACAAACACGCTTATTGGATGAACTACATTCCTTATGTATGAAAAGTGATTAGAATAAGCCTTGGGATGCACAAAATGACGTAAATGTTCTTCAAATGACACAAACGCACTTATTGGATGAACTACATTCCTTAAGTACGAAAAGTTATTAGAATAAGCATTGGGATTCACAAAATGATGTAAATGTTAAATTAATGACACAAACGGGATTATTGGATGAACTACATTCCTTAAGTATGAAAAGTGATTAGAATAAGCCTTGGGATGCACAAAATGACGTAAATGTTCATCCAATGACACAAACGCACTTATTGGATGAACTACATTCCTTAAGTACGAAAAATGATTAGAATAAGCCTTGGGATGCAGAAAATGACGTAAATGTTAAATTAATGACACAAACGCGCTTATTGGATGAACTACATTCCTTAAGTACGAAAAGTGATTAGAATAAGCCTTGGGATGCAAAAGATGACGTAAATGTTACATTAATGGAATAAACGCGCTTATTGGATGAACTACATTCCTTAAGTACGAAAAGGTATTGGAATAAGCCTTGGGATGCACAAAATGATGTAAATGTTCATCCAATGACACAAATGCAGTTATTGGATGAACTTCATTCCTTAAGTACGAAAAGTGATTAGAATAAGCCTCGGAATGCACAAAATGACGTAAATGTTAAACTAATAACACAAACGCGCTTATTGGATGAACTACATTCCTTAAGTACAAAAACTGATTGGAATAAGCCTTGGGATACACAAAATGACGTAAATGTTACATTAATGGCACAAACGCGCTTATTGGATGAACTACATTCCTTAAGTACGAAAAGTGATTGAAATAAGCCTTGGGATGCACAAAATGATGTAAATGTTCATCCAATGACACAAACGCACTTATTGGATGAACTACATTCCTTAAGTACGAAGAGTATTTTTGAATAAGCCTTGAGATGCCCAAAATAACGTAAATGTTAAATTAATGACACAAACGCGCTTATTGGATAAACTACATTTCTTAAGTACGAAAGTGATTAGAATAAGCCTTGGGATGCACAAAATGACGTAAATGTTCATCCAATGACACAAATGCGCTTATTGGATGAACTACATTTCTTAAGTACAAAAAGTGATTAGAATAAGCCTTGGGATGCCCAAAATGACGTAAATGTTCATCCAATGACAGAAATGCAGTCATTGGATGAACTTTATTCCTTAAGTACGAAAAGTGATTAGAATAAGCCTCGGAATGCACACAATGACGTAAATATTAAATTAATGACACAAACGCGCTTATTGGATGAACTACATTCCTTAAGTACGAAAAGTGATTCGAATAAGCCTGGGGATGCAAAAAATGACGTAAATGTTCACCCAATGACACAAATGCACTTATTGGATGAACTACATTCCTTAGGTACGAAAAGTGATTGGAATAAGCCTCGGGATACACAAAATGACGTAATTGTTAAATTAATGGCACAAACGCGCTTATTGGATGAACTATATTCCTTAAGTACGAAAGTGATTAGAATAAGCCTTGGGATGCACAAAATGACGTAAATGTTCATCCAATGACACAAACGCACTTATTGGATGACCTACATTTCTTAAGTACAAAAAGTGTTTAGAATAAGCCTTCGGATTCAAAAAATGACGTAAATGTTCATCCAATGACACAAACGCACTTATTGGATAAACTACATTCCTTATCTACGAAGAGTGATTAGAATAAGCCTTGGGATGCACAAAATGACGTAAATGATAAATTAATGACACAAACGTGCTTATTGGATGAACTACATTCCTTAAGAACGAAAAGTGATTCAATAAGCCTGGGGATGCAAAAAATGACGTAAATGTTCATCCAATGACACAAATGCACTTATTGGATGAACTACATTTCTTAAGTACGAAAGTGATTAGAATAAGCCTTGGGATGCACAAAATGACGTAAATGTTCATCCAATGACATAAACGCACTTATTGGATGACCTACATTTCTTAAGTACAAAAAGTGTTTAGAATAAGCCTTCGGATTCAAAAAATGACGTAAATGTTCATCCAATGACACAAACGCACTTATTGGATAAACTACATTCCTTATCTACGAAGAGTGATTAGAATAAGCCTTGGGATGCACAAAATGACGTAAATGATAAATTAATGACACAAACGTGCTTATTGGATGAACTACATTCCTTATTTACGAAGAGTGATTAGAATAAGCCTTGGGATGCACAATATGACGTAAATATTAAATTAATGACACAAACGAGCTTATTGGATGAACTACATTCCTTAAGTACGAATAGTGATTAGAATAAGGCTTGGGATGCACAAAATTTTGTAAATGTTCATCCAATGACACAAATGCAGTTATTGGATGAACTTCATTCCTTAAGTACGAAAACTGATTAGAATAGGCCTCGGAATGCACAAAATGACGTAAATATTAAACTAATGACACAAACGCGCTTATTGGATGAACTACATTCCTTAAGTACGAAAAGTGATTCGAATAAGCCTAGGGATGCAAAAAATGACGTAAATGTTCATCCAATGACACAAATGCACTTATTGGATGAACTAAATTCCTTAAGTACAAAAAGTGATTAGAATAAGCCTTGGGATGCACAAAATGACGTAAATGTTCATCCAATGAGACAAATGCACTTATTGGATAAACTTCATTCCTTAAGTACGAAAAGTGATTAGAATAAGTCTTGGGATGCACCAAATGACGTAAATGTTCATCCAATGACACAAACGCACTTATTGGATGGTCTACATTCCTTAAGTACGAAAAGTGATTAGAATAAGCCTTGGGATACAGAAAATGACGTAAATGTTAAATTAATGACACAAACGCGCTTATTGGATGAACTACATTCCTTAAGTACGAAAACTGATTAGAATAAGCCTTGGGATGCAAAAGATGACGTAAATGTTCATCCAATGACACAAATTCACTTATTGGATGAACTACATTCCTTAAGTACAAAAAGTGATTAGAATAAGCCTTGGGATGCACAAAATGACGTAAATGTTACATTAATGGCACAAACGCGCTTTTTGGATGAACTACATTCCTTAAGTACGAAAAGTGATTAGAATAAGCCTCGGGATACACAAAATTACGTAATTGTTAAATTAATGGCACAAATGCGCTTATTGGATGAACTACATTCCTTAAGTACGAAAGTAATTAGAATAAGCCTTGGGATGCACAAAATAATGTAAATGTTCATCCAATGACACAAATGCACTTATTGGATGAACTACATTCCTTAAGTACGAAAAGTGATTAGAATAAGCCTCGGGATACACAAAATGACGTAATTGTTCAATTAATGGGACAAACGCGCTTATTGGATGAACTACATTCCTTAAGTACGAAAGTAATTAGAATAAGCCTTGGGATGCACAAAATGACGTAAATGTTCATCCAATGACACAAATGCACTTATTGGATGAACTACATTCCTTATGTACGAAGAGTGATTAGAATAAGCCTCGGGATACACAAAATGACGTAATTGTTAAATTAATAACACAAACGCGCTTATTGGATGAACTACATTCCTTAAGTACGAAAGTAATTAGAATAAGCCTTGGGATGCACAAAATGACGTAAATGTTCATCCAATGACACAAATGCACTTATTGGATAAACTTCCTTCCTTAAGTACGAAAAGTGATTAGAATAAGCCTTGGGATGCACAAAATGACGTAAATGTTCATCCAATGACACAAACGCACTTATTGGATGAACTACATTCCTTAAGTACGAAAAGTGATTAGAATAAGCCTTGGGATGCAAAAAATGACGTAAATGTTCATCCAAATACACAAACGCACTTATTGGATAAACTACATTCCTTATGTACGAATAGTGATTAGAATAAGCCTTGGGATGCACAAAATGACGTAAATGTAAATTAATGACACAAACGCGCTTATTGGATGAACTACATTCCTTATGTACGAAGAGTGATTAGAATAAGCCTTGGGATGCACAAAATGACGTAAATGTTAAATTAATGACACAAACGCGCTTATTGGATGAACTACATTCCTTAAGTACGAATAGTGATTAGAATAAGCCTTGGGATGCACAAAATGAC
>JBBPBO010000003.1:34174940-34225304 GCA_037974295.1 Cicer cuneatum | reverse complement strand
AGTGATTAGAATAAGCCTTGGGATGCACAAAATGACGTAAATGTTAAATTAATGACACAAACGCGCTTATTGGATGAACTACATTCCTTAAGTACGAATAGTGATTAGAATAAGCCTTGGGATGCACAAAATGACGTAAATGTTCATCCAATGACACAAATGCAGTTATTGGATGAACTTCATTCCTTAAGTATGAAAAGTGATTAGAATAAGCCTCGAAATGCACAAAATGACGTAAATATTAAATTAATGACACAAACGCGGTTATTGGATGAACTACATTCCTTAAGAACGAAAAGTGATTCAATAAGCCTGGGGATGCAAAAAATGACGTAAATGTTCATCCAATGACACAAATGCACTTATTGGATGAACTACATTCCTTAAGTACGAAAAGTGATTAGAATAAGCCTTGGGATGCACAAAATGACGTAAATGTTAAATAAATGGCACAAACGCGCTTATTGGAGAACTTCATTCCTTAAGTACGAAAGTAATTAGAATAAGCCTTGGGATGCACACAATGACGTAAATGTTCATCCAATGACACAAATGCACTTATTGGATAAACTTCATTCCTTAAGTACGAAAAGTGATTAGAATAAGCCTTGTGATGCACAAAATGACGTACATGTTCATCCAATGACACAAACGCACTTATTGGATGAACTACATTCCTTAAGTACGAAAAGTGATTAGAATAAGCCTTGTGATGCACAAAATGACGTAATTGTTCATCCAATGACACAAACGCACTTATTGGATGAACTACATTCCTTAAGTACGAAAAGTGATTAGAATAAGCCTTGGGATGCACAAAAGGACGTAAATGTTACATTAATGGCACAAACGCGCTTATTGGATGAACTACATTCCTTAAGTACGAAAAGTGATTGGAATAAGCTTTGGGATGCACAAAATGACGTAAATGTTAAATTAATGACACAAACGCACTTATTAGATGAACTACATTCCTTAAGTAAGAAGAGTATTTTTGAATAAACCTTGAGATGCCCAAAATAACGTAAATGTTAAATAATGACACAAACGCATATATTGGATAAACTACATTTCTTAAGTACGAAAGTGATTAGAATAAGCCTTGGGATGCACAAAATGACGTAAATGTTCATCCAATGACACAAACTTGCTTATTGGATGAACTACATTCCTTAAGTACGAAAAGTGATTAGAATAAGCATGCATGCACAAAATGACGTAAATGTTCATCCAATGACACAAATGCAGTTATTAGATGAACTTCATTCCTTAAGTACGAAAGGTGATTAGAATAAGCCTTGGGATGCACAAAAGGACGTAAATGTTAAATTAATGACACAAACGCGCTTATTGGATGAACTACATTTCTTAAGTACGAAAGTGATTAGAATAAGCCTTGGACTGCACAAAATGACGTAAATGTTCATCCAATGACACAAACGCAATTATTGGATAAACTTCATTCCTTAAGTACGAAAAGTGATTAGAATAAGCCTTGTGATGCACAAAATGACGTAAATGTTCATCCAATGACACAAACGCACTTATTGGATGAACTACATTCCTTAAGTACGAAGAGTATTTTTGAATAAGCCTTGAGATGCCCAAAATAACGTAAATGTTCATCCAATGACACAAACGCACTTATTGGATGAACTACATTCCTTAAGTATGAAAAGTGATTAGAATAGCCTTGGGATGCAGAAAATGACGTAAATGTTAAATTAATGACACAAACGCGCTTATTGGATGAACTACATTCCTTAAGTACAAAAAGTGATTAGAATAAGCCTTGGGATGCACAAAATTACGTAAATGTTATATTAATGGCACAAACGCGCTTATTGGATGAACTACATTCCTTAAGTACGAAAAGTGATTGGAATAAGCCTTGGGATGCACAAAATGACGTAAATGTTCATCCAATGACACAAACACACTTATTGGATGAACTACATTCCTTAAGTACGAAGAGTATTTTTGAATAAGCTTTGAGATGCCCAAAATAACGTAAATGTTCATCCAATGACACAAACGCAGTTATTAGATGAACTACATTCCTTAAGTACGAAAAGTGATTAGAATAAGCCTTGGGATGCAGAAAATGACGTAAATGTTAAATTAATGACACAAACGCGCTTATTGGATGAACTACATTCCTTAAGTACGAAAAGTTATTAGAATAAGCCTTGGGATGCAAAAGATGATGTAAATGTTCATCCAATGACACAAATGCACTTATTCGATGAACTACATTCCTTAAGTACAAAAAGTGATTAGAATAAGCCTTGGGATGCACAAAATGACGTAAATGTTACATTAATGGCACAAACGCGCTTATTGGATGAACTACATTCCTTAAGTACGAAAAGTGATTGGAATAAGCCTTGGGATGCACAAAATGACGTAAATGTTCATCCAATGACACAAACACACTTATTGGATGAACTACATTCCTTAAGTACGAAGAGTATTTTTGAATAAGCCTTGAGATGCCCAAAATAACGTAAATGTTCATCCAAAGACACAAACGCACTTATTGGATGAACTACATTCCTTAAGTACGAAAAGTGATTAGAATAAGCCTTGGGATGCAGAAAATGACGTAAATGTTAAATTAATAACACAAACGCGCTTATTGGATGAACTACATTCCTTAGGTACGAAAAGTGATTAGAATAAGCCTTGGGATGCAAAAGATGACGTAAATGTTCATCCAATGACACAAATGCACTTATTGGATAAACTTCATTCCTTAAGTGCGAAAAGTGATTAGAATAAGCCTTGTGATGCACAAAATGACGTACATGTTCATCCAATGACACAAATGCACTTATTGGATGAACTACATTCCTTAAGTACGAAAAGTGATTGGAAAAAGCCTTGGGATGCACAAAATGATGTAAATGTTCATCCAATGACACAAACGAACTTATTGGACGAACTACATTCCTTAAGTACGAAGAGTGATTTGAATGAGCCTTGAGATGCCCAAAATGACGTAAATGTTAAATTAATGACACAAACGCGCTTATTGGATGAACTACATTCCTTAAGTACGAAAAGTGATTGGAATAAGCCTTGGGATGCACAAAATGACGTAAATGTTCATCCAATGACACAAACACACTTATTGGATGAACTACATTCCTTAAGTACGAAGAGTATTTTTGAATAAGCCTTGAGATGCCCAAAATAACGTAAATGTTCATCCAATGACACAAACGCACTTATTGGATGAACTACATTCCTTAAGTATGAAAAGTGATTAGAATAAGCCTTGGGATGCAGAAAATGACGTAAATGTTAAATTAATGACACAAACGCGCTTATTGGATGAACTACATTCCTTAAGTACGAAAAGTGATTAGAAGAAGCCTTGGGATGCAAAAGATGACGTAAATGTTCATCCAATGACACAAATGCACTTATTGGATGAACTACATTCCTTAAGTACAAAAAGTGATTAGAATAAGCCTTGGGATGCACAAAATGACGTAAATGTTACATTAATGGCACAAATGCGCTTATTGGATGAACTACATTCCTTAAGTACGAAAAGTGATTGGAATAAGCCTTGGGATGCACAAAATGACGTAAATGTTCATCCAATGACACAAACGCACTTATTGGATGAACTACATTCCTTAAGTACGAAGAGTAATTTGAATAAGCCTTGAGATGCCCAAAATAACGTAAATGTTAAATTTATGACACAAACGTGCTTATTGGATGAACTACATTTCTTAAGTACGAAAGTGATTAGAATAAGCCTTGGGATGCACAAAATGACGTAAATGTTCATCCAATGACACAAATGCACTTATTGGATAAACTTCATTCCTTAAGTGCGAAAAGTGATTAGAATAAGCCTTGTGATGCACAAAATGACGTACATGTTCATCCAATGACACAAATGCACTTATTGGATGAACTACATTCCTTAAGTACGAAAAGTGATTGGAATAAGCCTTGGGATGCACAAAATGATGTAAATGTTCATCCAATGACACAAACGCACTTATTGGATGAACTACATTCCTTAAGTACGAAGAGTGATTTGAATAAGCCTTGAGATGCCCAAAATGACGTAAATGTTAAATTTAAGACACAAACGCGCTTATTGGATGAACTACATTTCTTAAGTACCAAAGTGATTAGAATAAGCCTTGGGATGCACAAAATGACGTAACTGTTCATCCAATGACACAAAAGCACTTATTGGATAAACTACATTCCTTAAGTACGAAAAGTGATTGGAATAAGCCTTGAAATGCACAAAATGACGTAAATGTTCATCCAATGACACAAATGCACTTATTGGATGAACTACATTCCTTAAGTACGAAGAGTAATTTGAATAAGCCTTGAGATGTGCAAGACCCTTAAATTTAAAATTAAATTCAGATTTGATTTTAAGGGTATTTTGGGAATATCGGTGTAATATTCAATATATGTATATTTTGTGTAAATATATATATATATATAATTAATTGTTTTGGAGGTGGAATTAAAATTATTGGATAATGGATGAATTAATTTAATTTTGAGTAATTAAATTATCGGACCGTAAATTAAGATATTCTCTAATTTCGACGGAAACGGGTTAAGTGCTGGAGGATCAAAAGATATTTTGATATAAGAATTGGTGAGGTGGCGTAGATATTTGTGAAAAAGGAAACAATTCCTCTCTCCTCTGTTGTGTCAGTTGCTTTATGTGGATATTTAAGTAAGAAGCTTTTCCTTCTTTCCTCTACGCGCCAGTTCTGCTTTATCTTCTTCTTCTTCTTCTAATTTTCTGAGTGTTGGTGAAGAAAAACAGTTTACTTAAAAGTCATCGTTCTGGAAAATCTGAGTGTCGAATCAAAAAGTTTCGAGTACGAAAGTCATTCCTCTGATCGTTACGGAGCTAAAGAACTAATTTTCGTAGTGGCGAACGCGAACGGGAGTATCGTCGGCTTTTGTCGGAGAAGCGTACGAGCTAAGGGAACGTAACTAAGGTAAGGGCACCTTCCAACTTTCTAGATTGCATTTAGGGTTGAAAATGCATGAATTTTACTAAGGTTGCATACTGTTTTCAATGAAGTGAAACAATGGATACTCATGCATGGCATAGTCAGGTGGTACCCGCGATGGGCCACAGAGTAATGCGCATCCATGTGCTGATCTGTAGTGATTGCACGAGTGCTGATCTATAGTGATTGCACTAGGTACTAATCTGTGATTGTACCTTGGTTTATGTCAAACGTGCTGATCTGTAGTGATTGCACGAGTGCTGATCTGTAGTGATTGCACTAGGTACTGATCTGTAGTGATTGTACCTTGGTTTACGTCAAACGTGCTGGTCTGTAGTGACTGCACGAGTGCTAGTCTGTATGCGACTGCACTGGTGCTGATCTGTATACGATTGCACCTTGGTCTTGAGGGCCGTTAAATTGTGCTGGTCTGTAAGTGACTGCACCTTGGTGATTTCAAGAATTTATGAACATGAACATATACATATTGCATCGGAGTGTTTGACCGGAGGGTCACGTATTGATTTTATGTTGATGGTGGAAAATTGTTGTGTGAGTAAGTATTTTTTTGAAATCTGTAATTTCGGATGAATTGATGTTTGTGCTTACATCATGATTTTCATACTTACTTGGTTGCTGTTTTGTAAAGTACAAATGACATGTATTTCAAAATTTAGCATCCTTATTTATCATCATGTACTATGAATATGTATGATATTCTTGATATAACTGCTATGTGGTAATTGTTATTTTCGGTCGGTGACCCTTTACAATTATTGTGGAAATTGGGCGTTGCCCTCAGATGAGATTCAGAACCGTACCCCTGATGGTCATACTAACGACAGGGAACGTCGTTAGTTTCCCTTGATCTTTACTTGTGGGCTATGCAAAGAGATGAGCAGCTGGGTGAAGAAAAGACTTGTGAATATTGTAATGCTACTGTAGCTTAGGGTATGATCAGAGTAGACTTATGTATAGGGTTTTGAACTCAATGGTTGTAAATATTCATTTTGGGAATTATTGTAAAACTCTTCTGCACTCCGATAAACATTTTGATGTATCTTTATTTTAGTATATTATAAAGATCAAATTCCCATAAATATCTCATTCGATTCAATTGTGATGTTGCTGTTTTAAAATTCCTTACTATTTTTAATTACGAAGTCGAATGATATTTAATTTGAATTGATTTTAATTTCCTTGGAACGCAATTCTGAGAACTCTTTTATTTATGTATTCGTTTTAAAAAAAAAATACACTCGCGCTGTGTTTTAAACTCGGGGTGTTACATTAGTGGTATCAGAGCATTTGGTTGACGTTTTGGGTTAAAGCTCTTATTTAATTGTTGGTTTTAAGTCGTTATCTGATCATACATAGGAGCAAGTAGTTAGAGTGTCAAGTCTTGTATAGTTGTGGTGTGCTGAAGTAATGATGTTGTTGAGCTATATTTTGGAATTATTCTACACGGTGTGAGATTTCTACTTGATGATGGTTTTGTAGTGGAACCATGCCTCCAAGGAGAGACGACACTGTAAGAACCAACGACAGCCGGGAAGATAGGATGGCTGAAGCAATGATTAATATGGCTGCGTCTGTTGCTGCACAGACGGCTGCGAAGACTCAGCGCGACTTAGAGAAAAGAGAAAGAGAAATTCGTGCTGCTGAGTCAAGAGGACTAGAGGATTTTCGTCGTCATAATCCTCCCAAGTTCAAGGGTGATGAAGGTCCAGAAAGAGCGGACCAATGGATTCAGGAGATGGAGAAGATCTTTGAAATGATTAACTGCCAGGCAGCAGTAAAAGTCAATTATGCTACATATCTGCTGCTAGGGGATGCAGAGTATTGGTGGAGGAGTACAAGGTTGCTGATGGGGGCAGCTCATGAGGAGGTAAACTGGGAGTCGTTCAAGAGGAAGTTTTCGGACAAATATTTCCCAATGAGCACTAGAACGAAATTGGGTGACGATTTTCTGAAACTGCATCAGGGAAACATGACAGTGGGGGAATATGCAGCCAAATTTGAATCCCTATCAAGGCATTTCAGATTTTTCCGCGAAGAGGTGGATGAACAGTTTATGTGTCATCGTTTTCAAAGTGGGCTGAAATATGAAATTCAAGACTCCGTTTTACCATTGGGAATTCAACGTTTCCAAGTTCTAGTGGAGAAGTGTAGAGAGGTTGAGGACATGAAAAATAGGAGGGCCAACCGAGGAGGAAACTTTAATTCGGGAGGACCCAGCCGAATGAACTATCCAAACAGCAAAGGAAAACAAGTGTTTAAGCCATATAACAGACCCCAAAACAACAGTAGAGGCCAGAATCGGCCAGGAAATCAGAACTTTGGAAGACAACTGGGACAAGGAGTCCGGTGTTATTGCTGTGGGAAGGAAGGGCATATAGCTCCAGCTTGTACCACAAGGGATCTTGTATGTTTCAATTGTCAAAAACCGGGACACGTCGCAAGGGATTGTCGGGCTCCGAAGGTGGAACCAACAATGAATACAGCTAGGGCCACTCATCCTATTGCTAGGGGACGCGTCTACCACATGGATGCTGCTGCTGGAAGTCAAACTCCTAATTTAATCCAGCAAGACTGCCAGATTGCAGGTAACACATTAACTGCACTTTTGATTCGGGAGCAACCCATTCTTTCATTGCTATGGATTGTGTGAATCGTTTGAAGTTATCTATGTTGTCCTTGCCTTTTGATTTGATTGTTTCCACACCTGCTCAGACTTTAACTGTAAATTCTGCATGTTTACGTTGTCCTGTAACAATCCAAGATAGAGATTTCTTGGTTAATTTAATCTGTTTACCCCTGCAATCACTCGAGATAATTCTCGGCATGGATTGGATGTCTTATAATTATGTAGTCTTGGATTGTGCCCGCAAATTAGTTCTTTTTCCCGAACTTGAAGTCGTTCGATATTTGTTTGCTAACAAGCTTGGAGTATCACTGAGAGAAGGAACTCAAGAATTTTTATCATTAGCTAACGTGGAGACCAAGATGGATGTGAGCATAGAAGATGTAGTGTTAGTCAAAGAGTATCCGGACGTATTTCCAACATAAATTCTAGGATTACCCCCAGTAAGAGAAATGGAGTTCTTCATTGATTTGCACCCAGGAACTGGACCCATTTCAATTGCACCGTATAGAATGTCGCCATTGGAATTAAACGAGCTTAAGGATCAAATTGAAGGTCTGTTGGAGAAAGGATTTATCAGGCCAAGTGTGTCACCGTGGGGAGCTCCGGTGTTATTGGTTAAGAAAAAGGATGGAAGTTCACGCTTATGTGTGGATTACAGGCAATTTAACAAGGTAACCATTAAAAACCGTTATCCTTTACCACGCATAGATGATTTGATGGACCAATTGAGGGGAGCAGCTGTGTTTTCAAAGATCGATTTGAAGTCAGGCTATCATCAGATTCGGGTAAGAGAAGGAGATATTCAAAAGACCGCTTTTAGGACTCGTTACGGGCATTATGAATATCTTGTTATGCCATTTGGAGTTACGAATGCACCAGTGATTTTTATGGATTATATGAATAGGATTTTCAGTCCATTTTTAGATAAATTCGTGGTGGTATTCATTGATGATATTTTGATTTATTCAAAGGATGAAGAAGAACACGGAGAGCATTTGCGTCAAGTTCTGGAAATTTTACGAGGGAGGCAATTGTACGCCAATCTGTCGAAGTGTGAATTCTGGTTGGAGAAAGTGAATTTCTTGGGACATGTAATAACAAAGGAAGGAATTGCAGTAGATCCGGCAAAGATTGAGACAATTCTTGCTTGGAAACAACCTCAGACCATCACGGACATAAGAAGTTTCGTCGGACTGGCAAGATACTACAGGAGATTTATTGAAGGATTTGCTAAGATTGTAGCTCCTTTGACACAACTCACCAGGAAGAATCAGCCGTTTGCGTGGACAGAGAAGTGTGAAGAGAATTTTCAGTTACTTAAGGAAAAATTGACAACCTCACCAGTGTTGGTTTTACCACAACCAGAGGAACCATATGAGGTTTATTGTGATGCATCTCACCAAGGTCTTGGCTGTATTTTGATGCAACATCAGAAAGTTGTCGCCTACGCCTCGAGGCAATTGAAAGCTCACGAACGGAACTATCCGACTCATGATCTAGAACTTGCTACTATAGTATTTGCATTAAAGGTCTGGAGACACTATCTTTATGGATGCACGTTCACGGTGTTCAGCGACCATAGGAGCTTGAAGTATTTGTTCGATCAGAAAGAACTGAACATGCGTCTGAGGAGATGGATGGAGACTCTCAAAGATTTTGATTTTTCATTACAGTACCATCCTGGAAAAGCCAATGTAGTGGCTGATGCATTGAGCAGAAAAAGCGTAACAATGTCCTCAATGATGATGGCCAGACAACAAGAGTTGTGGGAAGCATTTAGAGATCTACACTTGGATGTAGAGTTTGCACCGGGAATTTTAAAGTGTGGAATGATAACCATTTCAAGTGGATTACTTGAGGAGATTGCAAATCTGCAAGATGATGCATTAATTCAAGAAAAGAGGAACCTAATAACGCAAGGACGGACAGCTGAATTCAGGGTCGGAACAGATAATATTCTGAGATGTAATGGAAGGATTTGCGTACCGGAAGTTGCAGACATGAGAAGAACGATCTTGGAAGAGGCTCATAAGAGCAAATTGAGTATTCATCCTGGAGCGACCAACATGTATCAAGACTTTAAACAAAATTATTGGTGGCCAGGAATGAAGAGGGACGTAGCGCAGTACGTATCGGCTTGTTTAACTTGTCAAAAGCGAAGGTGGAACATCAACGAACCGTCGGAATGTTGCAGCCTTTGGATATACCAGAATGGAAGTGGGATAGCATTTCCATGGATTTTATAACTGGACTGCCCAAGACAAGAAGAAAGAATGATTGAATTTGGGTAATCGTAGATCGATTGACAAAATCTGCACATTTCTTGCCGATAAAGACCATTTATAAGGTAGATAAGCTGAGAGAGATTTACATTGCTGAAATTGTGAGATTACACGGAGTTCCATCGAGCATTGTATCGAACCGTGATCCAAAATTCACATCTCACTTTTGGAGAGCGTTGCATGAAGCGTTGGGAACAAAACTGAAATTGAGTTCAACTTATCATCCACAAACAGATGGACAAACAAAAAGAACAAATCAGTCCTTGGAAGATCTATTAAGAGCATGCGTATTGGATGACAGAGGAAGTTGGCATGATGTGCTGCCATTGATTGAGTTCACCTACAACAACAGCTTTCACGCAAGTATTGGAATGGCACCATATGAAGCTTTGTATGGACGCAAGTGTCAAACGCCTTTGTGTTGGTATAAAGACGGGGAAAGTATGATTGTTGGACCTGAGATGGTGGAACAAACTACGGAAAAAGTCAAGAGGATACAAGAGAAAATGAAGATTTCACAGGATCGTCAGAAGAGTTATGCGGACAAGCGTCACAGACCTTTGGAATTTCAGCAGGGCGATCATGTATTTCTAAGAGTCACGCCTACAACTGGAGTGGGCAGGGCTATTAAATCCAAAAAATTGACTCCAAAGTTTATCGGACCATTGGCTTACCGGATAGCTTTACCTCCAATGCTGTCCAATATTCATGACGTATTTCACGTGTCGCAGCTAAGGAAGTACATTTCAGATCCGTCGCATGTGATCGAACCAGACACGATTCAGCTGAAGGATAACCTGTCATTTGAAGTATTACCTGTAAGAATTGAGGACAGGAAGATCAAACAGTTGAGGAACAAGGAAGTCCCGCTAGTCAAAGTGATATGGAATTCGACTACTGGAGACGCGACTTGGGAACTAGAGAGTAAGATGAGGGAACAACATCCTCATTTGTTTAACGGCATGTAGTTTCGAGGCCGAAACGAATTTAAGGGGGGTAGTATTGTAAGACCCTTAAATTTAAAATTAAATTCAGATTTGATTTTAAGGGTATTTTGGGAATATCGGTGTAATATTCAATATATGTATATTTTGTGTAAATATATATATATAATTAATTGTTTTGGAGGTGGAATTAAAATTATTGGATAATGGATGAATTAATTTAATTTTGAGTAATTAAATTATCGGACCGTTAATTAAGATATTCTCTGCTAATTTCGACGGAAACAGGTTACGTGCTGGAGGATCAAAAGATATTTTGATATAAGAATTGGTGAGGTGGCGTAGATATTTGTGAAAAAGGAAACAATTCCTCTCTCCTCTGCTGTGTCAGTTGCTTTATGTGGATATTTAAGTAAGAAGCTTTTCCTTCTTTCCTCTACGCGCCAGTTCTGCTTTATCTTCTTCTTCTTCTTCTAATTTCCTGAGTGTTGGTGAAGAAAAACAGTTTACTTAAAAGTCATCGTTCTGGAAAATCTGAGTGTCGAATCAGAAAGTTTCAAGTACGAAAGTCATTCCTCTAATCGTTACGGAGCTAAAGAACTAATTTTCGTAGCGGCGAACGCGAACGGGAGTATCGTCAGCTTTTGTCGGAGAAGCGTACGAGCTAAGGGAACGTAACTAAGGTAAGGGCACCTTCCAACATTCTAGATTGCATTTAGGGCTGAAAATACATGAATTTTACTAAGGTTGCATACTGTTTTCAATGAAGTGAAACAATGCATACTCATGCATGGCATAGTCAGGTGGTACCCGCGATGGGCCACAGAGTAATGCACATCCACGTGCTGATCTGTAGTGATTGCACTCGGTACTAATCTGTGATTGTACCTTGGTTTATGTCAAACGTGTTGATCTGTAGTGATTGCACGAGTGCTGATCTGTAGTGATTGCACTAGGTACTGATCTGTAGTAATTGTACCTTGGTTTACGTCAAACGTGCTGGTCTGTAGTGACTGCACGAGTGCTGGTCTGTATGCGACTGCACTGGTGCTGATCTGTATGCGATTGCACCCTGGTCTTGAGGGCCGTTAAATTGTGCTGGTCTGTAAGTGACTGCACCTTGGTGATTCCATGAATTTATGAACATGAACATATACATATTGCATCGGAGTGTTTGACCGGAGGGTCACGTTTTGATTTTATGTTGATGGTGGAAAATTGTTGTGTGAGTAAGTATTTTTTTGAAATCTGTAATTTCGGATGAATTGATGTTTGTGCTTACATCATGATTTTCATACTTACTTGGTTGCTGTTTTGTAAAGTACAAATGACATGTATTTCAAAATTTAGCATCCTTATTTATCATCATGTACTATGAATATGTATGATATTCTTGATATAATTGCTTTGTGGTAATTGTTATTTTCGGTCGGTGACCCTTTACAATTATTGTGGAAATTGGGCGTTGCCCTCAGATGAGATTCATAACCGTACCCCTGATGGTCATACTAACGACAGGGAACGTCGTTAGTTTCCCTTGATCTTTACTTGTGGGCTATGCAAAGAGATAAGCAGCTGGGTGAAGAAAAGACTTGTGAATATTGTAATGCTACTGTAGCTTAGGGTATGATCAGAGTAGACTTATGTATAGGGTTTTGAACTCAATGGTTGTAAATATTCATTTTGGGAATTATTGTAAAACTCTTCCGCACTCTGATAAATATTTTGATGTATCTTTATTTTAGTATATTATAAAGATCAAATTCACATAAATATCTCATTCGATTCAATTGTGATATTGCTGTTTTAAAATTCCTTACTATTTTTAATTACGAAGTCGAATGATATTTAATTTGAATTGATTTTAATTTCCTTGGAACGCAATTCTGAGAACTCTTTTATTTATGTATTCGTTTTAAAACAAAAATACACTCGCGCTGTGTTTTAAACTCGGGGTGTTACAAGATGCCCAAAATGACGTAAATGTTCAATTAATGACACAAACGCGCTTATTGGATGAACTACATTTCTTAAGTACAAAAGTGATTAGAATAAGCCTTGGGATGCACAAAATGACGTAAATGTTCATCCAATGACACAAATGCACTTATTGGATAAACTTCATTCCTTACGTACGAAAAGTGATTAGAATAAGTCTTGTGATGCACAAAATGACGTAAATGTTTGTCCAATGACACAAACGCACTTATTGGATGAACTACATTCCTTAAGTACGAAGAGTAATTAGAATAAGCCTTGAGATGCCCAAAATGACGTCAATGTTAAATTAATGACTCAAACACGCTTATTGGATGAACTACATTTCTTAAGTACGAAAGTGATTAGAATAAGCCTTGGGATGCACAAAATGACGTAAATGTTCATCCAATGACACAAATGCACTTATTGAATAAACTTCATTCCTTAAGTACGAAAAGTGATTAGAATAAGCTTTGGGATGCACAAAATGACGTAAATGTTCATCCAATGACTCAAACGCACTTATTGGATGAACTACATTCCTTATGTACGAAGAGTGATTAGAATAAGCCTTGGGATGCACAAAATGACGTAAATGTTAAATTAATGACACAAACGCGCTTATTGGATGAACTACATTCCTTAAGTACGAATAGTGATTAGAATGAGGCTTGGGATGCACAAAATGACGTAAATGTTCATCCAATGACACAAACGCACTTATTGGATGAACTACATTCCTTAAGTACGAAAAGTGATTAGAATAAGCCACGGGATGCACAAAATGACGTAAATGTTAAATTAATGACACAAACGCGCTTATTGGATGAACTACATTCCTTAAGTACGAAAAGTGATAAGAATAAGCTTGGGGATGCAAAAAATGACGTAAATGTTCATCCAATGACACAAATGCACTTATTGGATAAACTTCATTCCTTAAGTACGAAAAGTGATTAGAATAAGCCGTGTGATGCACAAAATGACGTAAATGTTCATCCAATGACACAAACGCACTTATTGGATGAACTACATTCCCTAATTACAAAAAGTGATTAGAATAAGCCTTGGGATGGACAAAATGACGTGAAGGTGAAATTAATCACACAAACGCACTTATTGGATGAACTACATTCCTTAAGTACGAAAAGTGATTAGAATAAGCCTTGGGATGCAAAAGATGACGTAAATGTTCTTCCATTGACACAAACGTACTTATTGGATGAACAACATTGGTTAAGAACGAAAATGGATTAAAATAAGCCTTGGGATCCACAAAATGGCGTAATTTTCATCCAATAACATAAACACACTTTTTGGAAGAACTACATTCCTTAAGAAGGAAAAGTGATTAGAATAAGCCTTGGGATGCACAAAATGATACAAAAATTAATGACACAAATGCACTTATTGGATTAACAACTTTGGTTAACAACGAAAATGGATTCGAACAAGCCTTGTGATGCACAAAATGACGTAAATGTTCATCCAATGTCACAAACGCACTAATTGGATGAACTACATTCCTTTAGAACGAAAATTGATTAGAAAAATCCTTGGGATGCACAAAATGCCGTAAATGTTCATCCAATGACACAAGCGTACTTATTGGATGAACAACATTGGTTAAGAACGAAAACGGATAATTATAAGCCTTGGGATGCACAAAATGGCATAAATGTTCATCCAATGACACAAATGCACTTATTGGATGAACTACATTCCTTAAGAACGAAAAGTGATTAGAATAATCCTTGGGAAGCATAAAATAACGTAATTGAATATCCAATGACACAAACGCACTTATTGGATGAACTACATTCCTTAAGAACAAAAAGTGATTAGAATAAGCCTTGGGATGCACAAAATGACGTAAATGTTCATCCAATGACACAAACATACTTATTGGATGAACAACATTGGTTAAGAACGAAAGTGGATTAGAATAAGCCTAGGGATGCACAAAATGGCGTAATGTTCATCCAATGACACAAACGCACTAGTCGGAAGAACTATATTCCTTAAGAACGAAAAGTGATTTAAATAAGCCTTGGGATGCACAAAATGATGTAAAGGTTAAATTAATGACACAAACGCAGTTAGTGGATGAACTTCATTCCTTAAGTACAAAAAGTGATTAGAATAAGCCTTCAGGTTGCACAAAATGACGTTAATGTTCATTCATTGACACAAACGTACTTATTGGATAAACAACATTGGTTAAGAACGTAAATGGATTAAAATAAGCCTTGGGATGCACAAAATGGCGTAATGTTCATCCAATGACACAAATGCACTAATCGGAAGAACTACATTCCTTAAGAACGAAAAGTGATTTGAATAAGCCTTCGGATGCACAAAATGATGAAAACGCTAAATGAATGACACAAACGCACAAAAAGTGATTAGAATAAGCCTTGGGATGCACAAAATGACGTTAATTTTCATCCAATGACACAAACGTACGTATTAATTGAACAACAATGGTTAAGAACGAAAATGGATTCGAATAAGCCTTGTGATGCACAAAATGACGTAAATGTTCATCCAATGTCACAAACGCACTAATTGGATGAAGTACATTCCTTAAGAACCAAAAGTGATTAGAATAAGCCTTAGGATGCACAAAATTACGTAAATGATCATTTAATGACACAAACGCACTGATTGGATGAACTATATTCGTTAAGAACTACAAGTGATTAGAATAAGCCTTAGGATGCACAAAATAGTGTAAATGTTCATCCAATGACACAAACACACTTATTGGATGAACTACATTCCTTAAGAACGAAAAATGATTAGAATAAGCTTTGGGATGCACAAAATAACTTAAATGTTCATCCAATGATACAAACGCACTTATTCGATGAACTACATTCTTTAAGAACGAAAAGTTATTATAATAAGCTTTGAGAGGCACAAAATGACGTAAATGTTAAATTAATGACACAAATGCACTTATTGGAAGAACTATATTCCTTAAGAACGAAAAGTGATTAGAATAAGCCTTGGGATGCACAAAATGACGTCAAACGTTAAACTAACGACAAAAACGCACTTGTTGGATGAACAACATTGGTTAAAAACGAAAATTGATTAGAAAAAGCCTTGGGATGCACAAAATGACGTAAATGTTCATCCAATGACACAAGCGTACTTATTGGATGAACAACATTGGTTAATAACGAAAACAGATAATTATAAGCCTTGGGATGCACAAAATGGCGTAAACGTTCATCCAATGACACAAATGCACTTATTGGATGAACAACATTGGTTAAAAACGAAAATTGATTAGAAAAAGCCTTGGGAAGCACAAAATGACGTAAATGTTCATCCAATGACACAAGCGTACTTATTGGATGAACAACATTGGTTAATAACGAAAACAGATAATTATAAGCCTTGGGATGCACACAATGGCGTAAATGTTCATCCAATGACACAAATGCACTTATTGGATGAACAACATTCCTAAAGAACGGAAAGTGATTTGAATAAGCCTTGGAATGCACAGAATGACGTAAATGTTTTTCCAATGACACAAACGTACTTATTGGATGAACAACATTGGTTATTAACGAAAATGGATTAGAAATAGCCTTGGGATGCACAAAATGGCGTAATGTTCATCCAATGACACAAAAGCACAAATCGGAAGAACTACATTCCTTAAGAACGAAAAGTGATTTGAATAAGCCTTGGGATGCACAAAATGATGTAAACATTAAATTAATGACACAAACGCACTTATTGGATGAACTACATTCCTTAAGAACAAAAAGTGATTAGAATAAGCCTTGGGATGCAGAAAATGACGTAAATGTTTATCCAATGACACAAACGTACTTATTGGATGAACAACATTGGTTAAGAACGAAAATGGATTAGAATAAGCCTTGGGATGCACAAAATGGCGTAATGTTCATCCAGTGACACAAACGCACTAATTGGACGAACTACATTCCTTAAGAACGAAAAGTGATTAGAATAAGCCTTGGGATGCACAAAATGATGTAAACGTTAAATTAATGACACAAACGCAGTTATTGGATTAACAACACTGGTTAAGAACGAAAATGGATGAGAATAAGCCTTGGGATGCACAAAATAATGTAAATGTTAAATTAATGACACAAACATACTTATTGGATAAACAACATTGGTGAAGAACGAAAGGTGATTAGAAATAGCCTTGGGATGCACAAAATGACGTAAATGTTCATTCAATGACACAAGCGGACTTATTGGATGAACAACATTGGTTAATAACGAAAACCGATAATTATAAGCCTTGGGATGCACAAAATGGCGTAAATGTTCATCCAATGACACAAATGCACTTATTGGATGAACAACATTCGTAAAGAACGGAAAGTGATTTGAATAAGCCTTGGAATGCACAAAATGACGTAAATGTTTATCCAATGACACAAACGTACTTATTGGATGAACAACATTGGTTATGAACGAAAATGGATTAGAAATAGCCTTGGGATGCACAAAATGGCGTAATGTTCATCCAATGACACAAAAGCACAAATCGGAAGAACTACATTCCTTAAGAACAAAAAGTGATTTGAATAAGCCTTGGGATGTACAAAATGATGTAAACATTAAATTAATGACACAAACGCACTTATTGGATGAACTACATTCCTTAAGAACAAAAAGTGATTAGAATAAGCCTTGGGATGCAGAAAATGACGTAAATGTTCATCCAATGACACAAACGTACTTATTGGATGAACAACATTGGTTAAGAACGAAAATGGATTAGAATAAGCCTTGGGATGCACAAAATGGCGTAATGTTCATCCAGTGACACAAACGCACTAATTGGAAGAACTACATTCCTTAAGAACGAAAAGTGATTAGAATAAGCCTTGGGATGCACAAAAAGATGTAAACGTTAAATTAATGACACAAACGCAGTTATTGGATTAACAACATTGGTTAAGAACGAAAATGGATGAGAATAAGCCTTGGGATGCACAAAATAATGTAAATGTTAAATTAATGACACAAACATACTTATTGGATAAACAACATTGGTGAAGAACGAAAGGTGATTAGAAATAGCCTTGGGATGCACAAAATGACGTAAATGTTCATCAAATGTCACAAACGCACTAATTGGATTAACTACATTCCTTAAGAACGAAAAGTGATTAGAATAAGCCTTAGGACGCACAAAATGATGTAAATGATCATCCAATGACACAAACACACTTATTGGACGAACTATATTCCTTAAGAACTAAAAGTGATTAGAATAAGCCTTAGGATGCATAAAATAGCGTAAATGTTCATCCAATGACACAAACGCACTTATTGGATGAACTACATTCCTTAAGAACGAATAGTGATTAGAATAAGCCTTGCGATGCACAAAATAACGTAAATGTTCATCCAATGACACAAACACACTTATTGGATGAACTACATTTGTTAAGAACGAAAAGTTATTAGAATAAGCTTTGGGAGGCACAAAATCACGTAAATGTTAAATTAATAACACAAATGCACTTATTGGATTAACAACATTGCTTTTGAACGAAAATGGATTAGAATAAGCCTTGGGATGCACAAAATGATGTAAATGTTCAATTAATGACACAAACACACTTATTGAATGAACAACATTGGTTAAGAACGAAAAATGATTAGAATAAGCCTTGGAATGCACAAAATGACGTAAATGTTCATCCAATGTCACAAACGCACTAATTGGATGAACTTTATTCCTTAAGAACGAAAATTGATTAGAATAAGCCTTGGGATGCACAAAATGACGTAAATGTTCATCCAACGACACAAACACACTTGTTGGATCGTTTACATTCCTTAAGAACGAAAAGTGAAAACAATAAGCCTTGGGATGCACAAAATGACGTAAATATTCATCCAACGACACAAACGCAGTTGTCGGATGAATTACATTTCTTCAGAACGAAAAGTGTATAGAATCAGCCTTGGGAGGCACAAAATGACGTAAATATTCATCCAATGACACAAACGTACTTATTGGATGAACAACATTAGTTAAGAACGAAAATGGATTAGAATAAGCCTTGGGATTCACAAAATGGCGTAAATGTTCATCCAATGACACAAACGCACTTTTTGGATAAACTACATTCCTAAAGAACAAAAATGATTAGAATAAGCCTTGGGATGCACAAAATAATAAAAATGTTCATCCAATGAAACTAAATCACTTATTGAATGAACTACATTCGTTAAAAATGAAAAGTAATAAGAATAAGCCTTGGGATGCACAGAATGAGGTAAATGTTCATCCAATGACACAAACACACTTATTGGATAAACTACATTGCGTAACAACGAAAAGTTATTAGAATAAGCCTTGGGATAAACAAAATGATGTAAATGTTAAATAAATGACACAAACACACTTATTGGATGAACAAAATTAGTTAAGAACGAAAAGTGATTAGAATAAGCCTTGGGATGCACAAAATGACGTAAATGTTTATCCAATGACACAAACGAACTTATTGGATAAACTACATTACTTAAGAACGAAATGTGATTAGAATAAGCCTTGGGATACACAAAATGACGTAAATGTTCATCCAATGACACAAACGCACTTACTGGATGAACAACATTCCTTAAGAACGAAAAGTTATTAAAATAACCCTTGGAATGCACTAAATGACGTAAATTTTAAATTAATGACACAAACACACTTAATGGATGAACAAAATTAGTTAAGAACGAAAAGTGATGAGAATAAGCCTTGCGATACACAAAATGACATAAATGTTCATCCAATGACACAAACGCACTTACTGGATGAACAATATTCCTTAAGAACGAAATGTGATTAGAATAAGCCTTGGGATACACAAAATGACGTAAATGTTCATCCAATGACACAAACACACTTACTAGATGAACAACATTCCTTAAGAACGAAAAGTTATTAAAATAACCCTTGCAATGCACTAAATGACGTAAATGTTAAATTAATGACACAAACACACTTAATGGATGAGCTACATTCCTTAAGAACGAAAAGTGATTAGAATAAGTCGTGGGATGCACAAAATGACGTAAACGTTAAATTAATGACACAAATGCACTTATTGGATGAACAACATTAGTTATGAACGAAAAGTGATTAGAATAAGCTAGGAAATGCAGAAAATGACGTAAATGTTCATCCAATGACACAAATGCACTAATTGGATGATGTACATTCCTTAAGAACGAAACATGATTAGAATAAGCCTTGGGAAGCACAAAATGACGTAAATGATCATCCAATGACACAAACGCACTTATTGGATGAACTACATTCCTTAAGAACAAAAAGTGATTAGAATAAGCCTTAGGATGCACAAAGTGACGTAAATGTTCATCTAATGAAACAAATGTACTTATTGGATGAACTGAAGGTGCCAACACGAGAAGGGGGGGTTGAATTGTGTTTGACTTAACTTGTATACTTTTCCCGTTTTAATACTTTCAAAACAAAACTTGATGTATAATTAAAACAGAGTTAGCAGCGGATAAAAATAAAAATAAAAACTCACAAATTTTATACTGGTTCACCGTTAACGAGGCTACGTGCAGTCCCTTCGCCTTGAAGGATTTCACTAATTCAACCTTGAATTACAACCTTGCTACTGACCCTCCAAGTCAGTCTTCTCAAATAGTCTAACAATCCTAGACTTCTGTTCTTCAGCCAATCTGACACCCCAGATTGTAGAAGGATTCACAACACTATGAATCTAATTGCTAAGTACCTTGCTACCCTTTCTGAATCCCTCAGTTTGTAGACTCTACTTCAACAACTTAGATACAACCCTATCTAATTGCCATGTAACCTGCTACCTCTACTGACTCCCTCAGATTGTAGACTCTACTTCAACAACTTAGATTTGCCACAGTGGAAAGAAAATAACCGAGTACTTGCTTCTTGAAAGCTGAAACTCACAATTGACTTATATGAAAATTTGAGAGTGGTTGCTTTGGAAGTGTATGACTCTTTTGTGATTTTCGATTCTTAGCATTCTGCCTTGAGCCTCCTTTTATAGATGAAAATTAGGGTTTCTTCCATGATCAAATTCGAGCTGAATCTTGCTGGATTCTCTTCCAAAAATAACTCGACCAATTGGGCTTCATATAAATAAAAAACATATCTTTAGATTTCCTTTCAAAATAACTGGCCAATTAAATTGTTGGTTGTTCCCGCCAATGCTCCTGAATTCCATGCTAATCCACTTTATTTTTATAACCAATCTTTTTAACACTTTAATTAAAATAACTTGCAATCTCCATCGTTGATCATTTCTGGACCATCAGAATTTTGAGCGCTAGTCCACATCTGGTCCAAGCTAAATGATATGCTGTGATCCTCTGAATTCGGCCATCCTTGGACCACACTTCCTGACCCTCTGATCTTCTGATTTCGGCCAACCTGGATGCGCACCTCATATGCTGAATTCTTCTGGACTCGGCCATTTCTGGACTTGCACATTCTGTCCCTCTGATTTCGGCCAACAGTGGGCCGTGGTCTGATTTTCTGATTTGGACCATCACTGGACTCAAAAAATTATTTCTAAACCATTGATCTTGATATTTTTACTCTGATCTGGACATATTCTGGAATTTGGTCTGGAACAAACTGAAATAAACTTGATCAAAAAATATTTCAGTCTGGACATTTTACCTTTGATTTTGGACCAGGTCGGGGTTGATTATGGAACTCATTTCTTTTGTTTTGGACTTAGTTCCATGCCCTGAATCATGCCATCTTATGGTCTGGGCCAAATCTGGATTGATCCTTTTGTTCTGGACTCATAAACATACCTTCTGGTCAAGTCTGGAACAAGTCTGGGCTGTGTAATTTTTCACTGCCAGGCCATCTTGTGGTCAGAATAACTTTTGGAATAAAATTGATATTTGATTCCTGTTTGTCTTGATCAACTCTCCTTCTGTCATGCTTTCCAATGATATGATCCATGTTTCATTCTGAAATTTATTCCTTCTGATCTGGGCCATCAAATATATCTTCTCGTCATTTTTTGACATTCCTGGAGTATCTTTTGGTTATTCCAGAATTCATTTTCCTTTGATCTTTTGCTTCTGATTTCTTCATATTCTGATTACATTTAATTTAATAATTCAAGGTACAAAGTAAGTTTACATTGAGTACATTTGTAAGCATCAAAATCCTAAGTACTTAGAACTAACTTGGTTCCAACATGAACTACATTCCTAAAGAACGAAAATGGATTAGAATAAGCCTTGGGATGCACAAAATGGTGTAAATGTTCATCCAATGACACAAACCTACTTATTCGATGAACTACATTCCTTAAGAACGAAAATGGATTAGAATAAGCCTTGGGATGCACAAAACGACGTAAATGTTCATTCAATGACAGAAACGTACTTATTGGAAGAACAACATTGGTTAAGAACGAAAATGGATTAGAATAAACCTTGGGATGCACAAAATGACGTAAATGATCATCCAATGACACAAACGCGCTTATTGGATGAAAAACATTAGTTAAGAACAAAAAGTGATTAGAATAATCCTCGGAATGCACAAAGTGAGGTAAACGTTAAATTAATGTCAAAAACGCACTTTTTGGATCAACAACATTGGTTAAGAACGCAAATTTATTAGAATAAGCCTTGGGATGCACAAAATCACATAAATGTTCAATTAATGACACAAATGCACTTATTGGATGAACAACATTAGTTAAAATGATAAGTGATTATAATAAGCCTTCAAATGCATAAAATGACATAAATGTTCATCCAATGACACAAATGCACTATTTGGACGAACTACATTCCTTAAGAACGAAATGTGATTAGAATAAGCCTTGGGATGAACAAAATGACGTAAATGTTCATCCAACGACACAAACGCACTTGTTGGATAAACTTCATTCCTTAAGAACAAAAAGTGATTAGAATAAGCATTGGGATGCACAAAATGACGTAAATGTTCATCCAACGACACAAACGCACTTGTTGGATGAACAAGATTAGTTAAGAACAAAAATGGATTAGAATAAGCCTTTGGATGCACAAAATCGAGTAAATGTTCATCCAATGACACAAATGCAGTTATTGGATAAACTACATTCCTTATGAACGCAAAGTGATTAGAATAAGCCTTGGGTGGCACAAAATGACGTAAATGTTCATCCAATGACACAAACGAACTTATTGGATGAACTACATTTGATAAGAATGAAAAGTGATTAGAATAATCCTGAGGATGCACAAAATGACGGAAATGTTAAATTAATGACACAAACGCACTTATTAGATGAACAACATTGGTTAAGAACCAAAATTCATTAGAATAAGCCTTGGGATGCACAAAATGACATAAATGTTAAATTAATGACACAAACGCAGTAATTGGATGAACTACATTCGTTAAGAACGAAAATTGGTTAGAATAAGCCTTGGGAAGCACAAATTGACGCAAACAATAATCCAATGACACAAACGCACTTATTGGATGAACTACATTCCTTAAGAACAAAAAGTGATTAGAATAAGCCTTGGAATGCACAAAATAACGTAAATGTTCATCCAACGACACAATAGTACTTATTGGATGAACAGGATTGGTTAAGAACGAAAATGGATTAGAATACGCCTTAGGATGCACAAAATGGCGTAAATGTTCATCCAATGACACAAATCCACTTATTGGATCAACTACTTCCTTAAGAACGAAAAGTGATTAGAATAAGCTTTGGGAAGCCCAAAATGATGTAAATGATCATCCAATGACACAAACTCACTTATTGGCTGAACTACATTCCTTACGAACAAAAAGTGATTAGAATAAACCTTTGGATACACAAAATGACGTAAATGATCACCCAATGACACAAACGTACTTATTGGAAGAACAACATTGGTTAAGAACGAAAATGGATTAGAATAAGCCTTGGGATGCACAAAATGGCATAAATGTTCATCCAATGACATAAATGCACTTATTCGATGAACTACATTCTTTAAGAACGAAAAGAGATTAGAATAAGCCTCGAAATGCACAAAATGACGTAAACGTGAAATTAATGTCAAAAACACACTTATTGGATCAACAACATTGGTTAAGAACGCAAATTGGTTAGAATAAGCCTTGGGATGCACAAAATGACATAAATGTTCAATTAATGACACAAATGCACTTATTGGATGAACAACATTAGTTAAATTGAAAAGTGATTATAATAAGCCTTCAAATGCATAAAATGATATAAATGTTCATCCAATGACACAAACGCACTATTTGGATGAACAACATTCGTTAAGAACGAAATGTGATTAGAATAAGTCTTGGGATGAACAAAATGACGTAAATGTTCATCCAACTACACAAACGCACTTGTTGGATAAACTTCATTCCTTAAGAACAAAAAGTGATTAGAATAAGAATTGGGATGCACAAAATGACGTAAATGTTCATCCAACGACACAAACGCACTTGTTGGATGAACAAGATTAGTTAAGAACAAAAATGGATTAGAATAAGCCTTTGGTTGCACAAAATCGAGTAAATGTTCATCCAATGACACAAATGCAGTTATTAGATAAACT
The DNA here is from genome assembly GCA_037974295.1 of Cicer cuneatum. NCBI lineage: Eukaryota > Viridiplantae > Streptophyta > Magnoliopsida > Fabales > Fabaceae > Cicer > Cicer cuneatum. The sequence goes on along the minus strand of JBBPBO010000003.1, from coordinate 34,200,814 downwards.
ACATTCCTTATGAACGCAAAGTGATTAGAATAAGCCTTGGGTTGCACAAAATGACGTAAATGTTCATCCAATGACACAAACGAACTTATTGGATGAACTACATTTGATAAGAACGAAAAGAGATTAGAATAATCCTGAGGATGCACAAAATGATGTAAATGTTAAATTAATGACACAAACGCACTTATTAGATGAACAACATTGGTTAAGAACCAAAATTCATTATAATAAGCCTTCGGATGCACAAAATGACGTAAATGTTAAATTAATGACACAAACGCAGTAATTGGATGAACTACATTCGTTAAGAACGAAAATTGGTTAGAATATGCCTTGGGAAGCACAAAATGACGCAAACGATAATCCAATGACACAAATGCACTTATTGGATGAACTACATTCCTTAAGAACAAAAAGTGATTAGAATAAGCCTTGGAATGCACAAAATGACGTAAATGTTCATCCAACGACACAATAGTACTTATTGGATGAACAGCATTGGTTAAGAACGAAAATGGATTAGAATACGCCTTAGGATGCACAAAATGGCATAAATGTTCATCCAATGACACAAATGCACTTATTGGATCAACTACATTCCTTAAGAACGAAAAGTGATTAGAATAAGCTTTGGGAAGCCCAAAATGATGTAAATGATCATCCAATGACACAAACTCACTTATTGGATGAACTACATTCCTTACGAACAAAAAGTGATGAGAATAAACCTTTGGATACACAAAATGACGTAAATGATCGTCCAATGACACAAACGTACTTATTGGAAGAACAACATTGGTAAAGAACGAAAATGGATTAGAATAAGCCTTGGGATGCACAAAATGGCATAAATGTTCATCCAATGACATAAATGCACTTATTGGATGAACTACATTCTAAAAGGACGAAAAGTGATTAGAATAAGCCTCGGAATGCACAAAATGACGTAAACGTGAAATTAATGTCAAAAACGCACGTATTGGATCAACAACATTGGTTAAGAACGAAAATTGGTTAGCATAAGCCTAAGGATGCACAAAATGACATAAATGTTAAATTAATGACCCAAATGCACTTATTGGATGAACAACATTAGTTAAAATGAAAAGTGATTATAATAAGCCTTCAAATGTACAAAATGACATAAATGTTCATCCAATGACAGAAACGCACTATTTGGATGAACTACATTCCTTAAGAACGAAAAGTGATTAGAATAAGCCTTGGGATGAACAAAATGACGTAAATCTTCATCCATCGACACAAACGCACTTGTTAGATAAACATCATCCCTTAAGAACGAAAAGTGATAAGAATAAGCATTGGGATGCACAAAATGACGTAAATGTTCATCCAACGCACAAACGCACTTGTTGGATGAACAACATTAGTTAAGAAGGAAAATGGATTAGAATAAGCCTTGGGATGCACAATATCGCGTAAATGTTCATCCAACGACACAAACGCACTTATTGGATAAACTACATTCCTTATGAACGAAAAGTGACTAGAATAAGCCTTGGTTGCACAAAATGACGTACATTTTCATCCAATGACACATACGCAATTATTGGATGAACTACATTTGATAAGAACGAAAAGTGATTAAAATAATCTTGAGGATGCACAAAATGATGTAAATGTTAAATTAATGACACAAACACACATATTGAATGAACAACATTAATTAAGAACGACAAGTGATCAAAATAAGCCTTGGAATGCACAAAATGACGTGAATGTTCACCCAATGACACATACGCACTTATTGGATGAACTACATTCTTTAAGAACAAAAAGTGATTAGAATAAGCCTTGGGATGCACAAAACGACGTAAATGTTCATTCAGTGACACAAACGTACTTATTGGAAGAACAACATTGGTTAAGAACGAAAATGGATTAGAATAAGCCTTGGGAAACAACAAAATGTCGTAAATGATCATCCAATGACACAAACGCACTTATTGGATGAACTACATTCCTTAAGAACAAAAAGTGATTGGAATAAGCCTTGGAATGCACAAAATAACGTAAATGATCATCCAATGACACAAACACACTTATTGGATGAACAACAATAGTTAAGAACGAAAAGTGATTAGAATAAGCCTCGAAATGCATAAAATGACGTAAACATTAAATTAATGTCAAAAACGCATTTATTGGATCAACAACATTGGTTAAGAACGAAAATTGATTATAATAAGCCTTGGGATGCACAAAATGACATAAATATTCAATTAATGACACAAATGCACTTATTGGATGAACAACATTAGTTAAAATGAAAAGTGATTATAATAAGCCTTCCAATGCACAAAATGACACAAATGTTCATCCAATGACACAAACGCACTATTTGGATGAACTGCATTCCTTAAGAACGAAAAGCGATTAGAATAAACCTTGGGACGAACAAAATGACGTAAATGTTCATCCATCGACACAAACGCACGTGTTGGATAAACTTCATCCCTTAAAAACGAAAAGTGATTAGAATAAGCATTGGGTTACACAAAATGACGTAAATGTTCATTCAATGACACAAACGCACTTATTGGATGAACTACATTCCTTAAGAACGAGAAGTGAATAGAATAAGCCTTGGGAAGCACAAAATGACGTAAATGATCATCCAATGACACAAACGCACATATTGGATTAACTACATTGCTTAAGAACAAAAAGTGATTAGAATAAGCCGTGGGATGCACAAAACGACGTAAATGTTCATTAAATGACACAAACGTACTTATTGGAAGAACAACATTGGTTAAGAACGAAAATGGATTAGAATAAGCCTTGGGATGCACAAAATGGCATAAATGTTCATCCAATGAACAAATGCACTTATTGGATGAACTACATTCCTAAAGAACAAAAAGTGATTAGAATAAGCCTTGGAATGCACAAAATGACGTAAATGTTCCTCCAACGACACAATAGTACTTATTGGATGAACAACATTGGTTAAGAACGAAAATCGATTAGAATACGCCTTAGGATGCACAAAATAGCGTAAATGTTCATCCAATGACACAAACGCACTTACTGGATGAAATACATTCCTTAAGAACGAAAAATGATTACAATAAGCCTTGGGAAGCCCAAAATGACGTAAATGATGATCCAATAACACAAACTCACTTATTGGATGAACTACAGTTCTTAAGTACAAAAAGTGAATAGAATAAGCCTTGGGATGCACAAAACGGCGTAAATGTTCATTCAATGACACAAACGTACTTATTGGAAGAACAACATTGATTATGATCGAAAATGGATTAGAATAAGCCTTGGGATGCACAAAATTGCATAAATGTTCATCCAATGACACAAATACACTTTTTGGATGAACTACATTCCTTAAGAACGAAAAGTGATTAGAATAAGCCTTGGGATGCACAAAATGACGTAAATGATCATCCAATGACACAATCACATTTATTGGATGAACAACATTATTTAAGAACGAAAAGTGATTAGAATAAGCCTCGCAATGCACAAAATGACGTGAACGTTAAATTAATGTCAAAAACGCATTTATTGGATCAACAACATTGGTTAAGAACGAAAATTGATTATAATAAGCCTTGGGGTGCACAAAATGACATAATTGTTAAATTAATGACACAAATGCACTTATTGGATGAACAACATTAGTTAAAATGAAAAGTCATAATAATAAGCTTTCAAATGCACAAAAAGACATAAATGTTCATCCAATGAGACAAACGCACTATTTGGATGAGCTACATTCCTTAAGAACGAAAAGTAATTAGAATAAGCATTGGGATGCACAAAATGACGTAAATGTTCATCCAACGACACAAAGGCACTTATTGGATAAACTACATTCCTTATGAACGATAAGTGACTAGAATAAGCCTTGGGTTGCACAAAATGATGTAAATGTTCATCCAATGACACATAGGCAATTATTGGATGAACTACATTTGATAAGAACGAAAAGTGATTAAAATAATCTTGAGGATGCACAAAATGATGTAAATGTTAAATTAATGACACAAACACACTTATTGAATGAACAACATTAATTAAGAACGAAAAGTGATCAGAATAAGCCTTGGAATGCACAAAATGACGTGAATGTTCACCCAATGACACAAACGCACTTATTGGATGAACTACAGTGCTTAAGAACAAAAGTTGATTAGAATAAGCCTTGATATGCAAAAAATGACGTAAATGTTCATCCAATGACACAAACGTACTTATTGGAAGAACAACATTGGTTAAGAACAAAAATGGATTAGAATAAGCCTTGGGAAACAACAAAATGTCGTAAATGATCATCCAATGACACAAACGCACTTATTGGATGAACTACATTCAATAAGAAAAAAAAGTGATTAGAATAAGCCTTCGATTGCACAAATTGACGTAAATGTGAGGAGGCGGTTACTTATCCCCCAGGTACTGGGCTGGATTCCCACGGAAGGCAAGAATTCACTATTTCCACGAGGTGGTTAGGGGGAGTCAGAAGACTGAGTAGCGTCGCCGATAACACTGAAGGGTCGGGATCTTACAAGAACGAAAACTCAATAGAATAAGCCTTGAAATGCACAAAATGACGTATGTTCATCCAATGACGGAAACACATTATTTGGATTAACTACATTCCTTAAGAAAGAAAAGTGATTAGAATAAGCCTTGGGATGCACAAAATGACGTAAATGTTCATGCAATGACACAAATGCACTTGTTGGATGAACTACATTCCTTAACAACGAAAAGTGATAAGAATATGCCTTGGGGTGAACAAAATGATGTAAATGTTCATCCAACGACACAAACGCACTTGTTGGATGAAATACATTCCTTAAGAACGAAAAGTGATTAGAATAAGCATTGGGATGCAAAAAATGACGTAAACGTTCATCCAACGACACAAACGCACAAGTTCGATGAATTACATTCCTTAAGAACCAAAAAAGATTAGAATAAGCCTTGCGATGCACAAAATGACGTCAACGTTAAATTAATGACACAAACGCACCTATTGTATGAACAACATTGGTTAAGAACCAAAATTCATTAAAATAAGCCTTGGGAGGCACAAAATGACGTAAATGTTAAATTAATGACACAAACGCACTTATTGGATGAACTACATTCCTGAAGAACAAAAAGTGATTGGAATAAGCCTTGGAATGCACAAAATGACGTAAATGATCATCCAATGACACAAACACACTTATTGGATGAACAACATTAGTTAAGAACGAAAAGTGATTAAAATAATCCTGAGGATGCACAAAATGACCTAAATGTTAAATTAATGACACAAACACAGTTATTGAATGAACAACATTAATTAAGAACGAAAAGTGATCTGAATAAGCCTTGGAATGCACAAAATGACGTGAATGTTCACCCAATGACACAAACGCACTTATTGGATGAACTACAGTCCTTAAGAACGAAAGTTGATTAGAATAAGCCTTGGGATGCAAAAAATGACGTAAATATTCATCCAAAGATACAAACGCACTTATTGGATGAACTACATTCCTTAAGAACGAGAAGTGAATAGAATAAGCCTTGGGAAGCACAAAATGACGTAAATGATCATCCAATGACACGAACGCACTTATTGAATGAACTACATTCCTTAAGAACAAAAAGTTATTAGAATAAGCATTGGGATGCACAAAATGACGTAAATGTTCACCCAACGTCACAAACGCATTTGTTGGATGAACAATATTTGTTAAGAACAAAAATGGATTAGAATATGCATTGGGATGAACAATATCGCGTAAATGTTCATCCAATGACACAAACGCACTTATTGGATAAACTACATTCCTTATGAACGAAAAGTGTTTAGAATAAGCCTTGGGATCCACAAAATGACGTAAATGTTCATCCAACGACACAAACTCTCTTATTGGATGAACTACATTCCTTAAGTACGAAAAGTGATTACAATAAGCCTTGGGATGCACAAAATAACGTAAATGTTCATCCAATGACACAAATGCACTTATTGGATGAACTTCATTCCTTAAGTACGAAAAGTGATTAGAATAAGCCTTGGGATGCAAAAAATGACGTAAATGTTCATCCAATAACACAAACGCACTTATTGGATGAACTACATTCCTTAAGAACGAGAAGTGAATAGAATAAGCCTTGGGAAGCACAAAATGACGTAAATGATCATCCAATGACACAAACGCACTTATTGGATGAACTACATTCCTTAAGAACAAAAAGTTATTAGAATAAGCCTTGGGATGCACAAAACGACGTAAATGATCATCCAATGACACAACCGCACTTATTGGATGAACTACATTCCATAAGAACAAAAAGTGAGTAGAATAAGCCTTGGGATGCACAAAACGACGTAAATGTTCATTCAATGACACAAACGTACTTATTGGGAGAACAACAATGGTTAAGATCGAAAATGTATTAGAATAAGCCTTGGGAAGCACAAAATGGCATAAATGTTCATCCAATGACACAAATGCACTTTTTGGATGAACTACATTCCTAAAGAACAAAAGGTGATTACAATAAGCCTTGGGATGCACAAAATGACGTAAATGATCATCCAATGACACAAACGCACTTATTGGATGAACTACATTCCTTATGTACGAAAATTGATTAGAATAAGCCTCGGAATGCAAAAAAATGACGTAAACGTTAAATTAATGTCAAAAACGCATTTATTGGATCAACAACATTGGTTAAGAATGTAAATTGATTATAATAAGCCTTCAAATGCACAAAATGACATAAATGTTCATCCAATGACACAAACGCACTATTTGGATGAACTACATTCCTTAAGAACGAAAAGTGATTAGAATAAGCCTTGGGATGAACAAAATGACGTAAATGTTCATCCATCGACACAAACGCACTTGTTGGATAAACTTCATTCCTTAAGAACGAAAAGTGATTAGAATAAGCATTGGGATGCACAAAATGACGTAAATGTTCATCCAACGTCACAAACGCACTTGTTGGATGAACAATATTTGTTAAGAACAAAAATGGATTAGAATATGCCTTGGGATGCACAATATCGCGTAAATGTTCATCCAATGACACAAACGCACTTATTGGATAAACTACATTCCTTAAGAACAAAAGTTGATTAGAATAAGCCTTGGGATGCAAAAAATGACGTAAATGTTAAATTAATGACACAAACATACTTATTGGATGAACTACATTCCTTAAGAACGAAAATTGATTAGAATAAGCCTTGCGAAGCACAAAATGACGTAAATGATCATCCATGGACACAAACAAACTTATTGGATGAACTACCTTCCTTAAGAACAAAAAGTGATTACAATAAGCCTTGGAATGCACAAAATGACGTAAATGTTCAGCCAATGACACAATAGTACTTATTGGATGAACAAAATTGGTTAAGAACGAAAATGGATTAGAATACGCCTAGGATGCACAAAATGGCGTAAATGTTCATCCAATGATACAAATGCACTTATTGGATGAACTACATTCCTTAATAACGAAAAGTGATTAGAATAAGCCTTGGGAAGCCCAAAATGACGTAAATGATCATCCAATGACACAAACTCACTTATTGGATGAACTACATTCCTTAAGAACGAAAAGTGATTAGAATAAACCTTGCGATAAACAAAATGACGTAAATGATCACCCAATGACACAAACGCACTTATTCGATGAACTACATTACTTAAGAAGAAAAAAGTGATTCGAATAAGCCTTGGAATGCACAAATTGACAAAAATGTTCATCCAATGACACAAATGCACTCTTTGAATCAACTAATTCCTTAAGAACAAAAAGTGATTAGATTAAACCTTGGGATTGACAAAATGACGTAAATGATCATCCAATGACACAAACTTACTTATTGGATGAACTACATTCCTTAAGAACAAAAAGTGATTAGAATAAGCCTTGGGATGCACAGAACGACGTAAATGTACATTCAATGACACAAACGTACTTATTGGAAGAACAACATTGGTGAGGAACGGAAATGGATTAGAATAAGCCATGGGATGCACAAAATGAAGTAAATGTTCATCCAATGACACAAACTCACTTATTGGATGAACTACAGTCCTTAAGAACAAAAAGTGATTAGAGTAAGCCTTGGAATGCACAAAATGACGTAAATGTTCATCCAATGACACTATAGAACTTATAGGATGAACAACATTGGTTAAGAATGAAAATCGATTAGAATAGGCCTTAGGATGCACAAAACGGCGTAAATGTTCATCCAATGACCCAAACGCACTTATTGGATGAACTACATTCCTTAAGAACGAAAAGTGACTAGAATAAGCCTTGGGAAGCCCCAAATGACGTAAATGATCATCCAATGACACAAACTCACTTATTGGATGAACTACATTCCTTAAGAACGAAAAGTGATTAGAATAAACCTTGCGATAAACAAAATGACGTAAATGATCACCCAATGACACAAACGCACTTATTCGATGAACTACATTACTTAAGAAGAAAAAAGTGATTCGAATAAGCCTTGGAATGCACAAATTGACAAAAATGTTCATCCAATGACACAAATGCACTCTTTGAATGAACTAATTCCTTAAGAACAAAAAGTGATTAGATTAAACCTTTGGATTGACAAAATGACGTAAATGATCATCCAATGACACAAACTAACTTATTGGATGAACTACATTCCTTAAGAACAAAAAGTGATTAGAATAAGCCTTGGGATGCACAAAACGACGTAAATGTACATTCAATGACACAAACGTACTTATTGGAAGAACAACATTGGTGAGGAACGGAAATGGATTAGAATAAGCCATGGGATGCACAAAATGAAGTAAATGTTCATCCAATGACACAAACTCACTTATTGGATGAACTATAGTCCTTAAGAACAAAAAGTGATTAGAGTAAGCCTTAGGATGCACAAAACGGCGTAAATGTTCATCCAATGACCCAAACGCACTTATTGCATGAACTACATTCCTTAAGAACGAAAAGTGATTAGAATAAGCCTTGGGAAGCCCAAAATGACGTAAATGATCATCCAATGACACAAACTCACTAATTGGATGAACTACATTCCTTAAGAACAAAAAGTGATTAGAATAAACCTTGGGATACACAAAATGACGTAAATGATAATCCAATGACACAAACCTTGGGATGCACAAATTGACATAAATGTTCTTTCGATGACACAAACATACTTATTGGATGAACAACATTGGTTAAGAATGAAAATGGATTAGAATAAGCCTTGGGATGCACAAAATGGCGTAATGTTCATCCAACGACACAAACGCACTTATTGGAAGCACTACATTCCTTAAGAACGAAAAGTGACTAGAATAAGCCTTGGGATGCACAAAATGACGTAAACGTTAAATTAATGACACAAACGCACTTATTGGATTAACAACATTGGTTAAGAATGAAAATGGATTAGAATAAGCCTTGGGATGCACAAAATGATGTAAATGTTAAATTAATGACACAAACATATTTATTGGATGAACAACATTGGTTAAGAACGAAAAGTAATTAGAATAAGCCTTGAAATGCACAAAATGACGTAAATATTAAATTAATGACAGAAACAAACTTATTGGATGAACTACATTCCTTAAGAACGTAAAGTGATTAGAATAAGCCTTGGGATGCACAAAATGAAGTAAACGTTAAATTAATGACACAAACGCACTTATTGGACGAACAACATTAGTTATGAACGAAAAGTGATTAGAATAAGCCTTGAAATGCACAAAATGACGTAAATGATCATCCAATGACACAAACGCACTTATTGGATGAACAACATTAGTTAAGAACGAAAAGTGGTTAGAATAAGCCTCGGAATGCACAAAATGACGTAAACGTTAAATTAATGTCAAAAACGCATTTATTGGACGAACAACATTGGTTAAGAACGAAAATTTATTCGAATAAGCCTTGAAATGCACAAAGTGACGTAAATGTTTATCCAATGACTCAAATGCACTAATTGGATGAAGTACATTCCTTAAGAACGAAAATTGATTAGAATAAGCCTTGGGAATCACAAAATGACGTAACTGATCATCCAATGAAACAAACGCACTTATTGGAAGAACTACATTCCTTATGAACAAAAACTGATTAGAATAAGCCTGGGGATTCACAAAATGACGTAAATGTTCATCCAATAACACAAACGCACTTATTGGATGAACTATATTCCTTAAGAACAAAAAGTGATTAGAATAAGCCTTTGGATGCACAAAATGACGTAAATGATCATCCAATGGCACAAACACACTTATTGGATGAACAACATTAGTTAAGAACGAAAATGGATTAGAATAAGCCTTGGGAAACAACAAAATGTCGTAAATGATCATCCAATGACACAAACGCACTTATTGGATGAACTACATTCCTTAAGAACAAAAAGTGATTAGAATAAGCCTTGGGATGCATAAAATGACGAAAACATTAAATTAATGTCAAAAACGCACTTATTGGATGAACAACCTTGGTTAAGAACGAATATTGATTTGAATAAGCCATGGGATGCACTAAATGAAATAAATGTTAAATTAATGACACAAATGCACTTATTGGATGAACAACATTAGTTAAAATGAAAAGGGATTATAATAAGCCTTCAAATGCACAAAATGACATAAATGTTCATCCAATAACACAAACGCAATATTTGGATGAACTACATTCCTTAGGAACGAAAAGTGAATAAAATAAGCCTTGGGATGAACAAAATGACGTAAATGTTCATCCAACGACACAAACGCACTTGTTGCATAAACTTCATTTCTTAAAAACGAAAAGTGATTAGAATTAGCATTGGGATGCACAAAATTACGTAAATGTAAATCCAACGACACAAACGCACTTATTGGATGAACTACATTTGATAAGAACGAAAAGTGATTAGAATAATCCTGAGGATGCACAAAATGACGTAAATGTTAAATTAATGACACAAACACACTTATTGAATAAACAACATTAATTAAGAATGAAAAGTGATTAGAATAAGCCTTGGAATGCACAAAATGACGTGAATGTTCACCCAATGACACAAACGCACTTAATGGATGAACTACATTCCTTAAGAACGAAAAGTGATTAGAATAAGCCTTGGGAAGCACAAAATTACGTAAACGATCATCCAATGACACAAACGCACTTATTGGATGAACTACATTCCTTAAGAACACAAAGTGATTAGAATAAACCTTGGGATACACAAAATGACGTAAATGATCATCCAATGACACAAACGCACATATTGGATGAACTACATTCCTTAAGAAAAAAAAGTGATTAGAATAAGATTTCGAATGCACAAATTGACGTAAATGTTCATCCAATGACACAAACGCATTCTTTGGATGAACTACATTCCTTAAGAACAAAAAGTGATGAGAATAAACCTTGGGATACACAAAATGATGTAAATGTTCATCCAATGATAGAAACGTACTTATTGGATGAACGACATTGGTTAAGAACAAAAATGGATTAGAATAAGCTTTGGGATGCACAAAATGGTGTAAATGTTCATCCAATGACACAAACGCACTTATTGGACGAACTACATTCATTAAGAACGAAAAGTGATTAGAATAAGTTTTGGGATGCACAAAATAACGTAAATGTTAATCCAATGACACAAACGCACTTATTGGATGAACTACATTCGTTAAGAATGAAATGTGATTAGAATAAGCCTTGGGAGGCACAAAATGACGTAAATGATAAATTAATGACACAAACGCACTTATTGGATGAAGTACATTCCATAAGAACGAAAAGTGATTAGAATAAGCCTTGGGATGCACAAAATAACGCAAATTGAAGTAAATGTTCATCCAATGACACAAACGTACTTATTGGGTGAACTACATTCCTTAAGAACAAAAAGTGATTAGAATAAGCCTTGGGATGCACAAAATGACGTAAAAGTTTAATTAATGACACAAACGCACTTATTGGATGAACAACATTAGTTAAGAATGAAAAGTGATTAGAATACGCCTCGGAATGCACAAATTGAAGTAAACGTTCATCCAATGACACAAACGCACTTATTGGATAAACTTCATTCCTTAAGAACAAAAAGTGATTACAATAAGCCTTGGGATGCACAAAATGACATAAATATTAATCTATTGATAGAAATGCACTTATTGGATGAACTACATTGGTTAAGAACGAAAAGCGATTAGAATAAAACTCGTAATGCACAAATTGAAGTAAATGTTCATCCAATGACACAAACGCACTTATTGGATGAACTACATTCCTTAAGAACGAAAAGTGATTAGAATAAGCCTTAGGATGCACAAAATGACGTAAAAATTAAATTAATGCCACAAACGCACTTATTGGATGAACAACATTGGTTAAGAACGAAATTGATTAGAATAAGCCTAGGGATGCACAAAATGACATAAATGTTAAATTAATGACTCAAACGCACTTATTGGATGAACAACATTAGTTAAGAACGAAAAGTGATTAGAATAAGACTTGAAATGCACAAAATGAGGTAAATGTTCATCAAATGACACAAACGCATTATTTGGATGAACTACATTCCTTAGGAACGAAAATCGATTAGAATAAGCATTGAGATGCACAAAATGAGATAAATGTTCATGCAATGACACAAATGCACTTATTGGATCAACTACATTCCTTAAGAACGACAAGTGATTAGAATAAGCATTGGGATGCACAAAATGACCTAAATGTTATTCCATTGACACAAACACATTTATGGAATGAACTACATTCTTTAAGAATTAAAAATGGATGAGAATTATTCTCCCGATGCATAGAACGATGTAAATGTTAATCCAGTGACACAAACAAACATTTTGAATGAACTACATTAGTTAAATGCACAAAATGACGTAAAAGTTAAATTAATCACACAAACGCACTTATTGGATGAACAAGATTGGTTAAGAACGAAATTGATTAGAATAAGCCTAGGGATGCACAAAATGACATAAATGTTAAATTAATGACTCAAACGCACTTATTGGATGAACAACATTAGTTAAGAACGAAAAGTGATTAGAATAAGCCTTGAAATGCACAAAATTACGTAAATGTTCATCCAATGACCCAAACGCACTATTTGGATGAACTACATTCCTTATGAATGAAAAGTGATTAAAATAAGCATTGAGATGCACAAAATGACTTAAACGTTCATGCAATGACACAAGTGCACTTATTGGATCAACTACATTTCTTAAGAACGACAAGTGATTTAAATAAGCATTGGGATGCACAAAATTACCTAAATGTTATTCCATTGACACAAACACACTTATTGAATGAACTACATTCGTTAATAACAAAAAATGGATGAGTTATGCTCGCGATGCACAGAACGACGTAAATGTTAATCCAGTGACACAAAAATTTTTTTGGAGAACTAGATTCCTTTAGAACAAAAATTGATTAGAATAAGCCTCGGGATTCACAAAATGACATAAATGTTAATCTATTGACACAAATGCACTTATTGGATGAACTACATTCCTTAAAAAAGAAAAAGTGAATAGAATAAGCCTTGGGATGCACAAAATGACGTAAAAGTTAAATTAATCACACAAACGCATTTATTGGATGAACAAAATTGGTAAAGAACAAAATTGATTAGATTAAGCCTAGGGATGCACAGAATGACATAAATGTTAAATTAATGACTCAAGCGCACTTATTGGATGAACAACATTAGTTAAGAACGAAAATTGATTAGAATAAGCCTTGAAATGCACAAAATTACGTAAATGTTCATCAAATGACCCAAACGCACTATTTGGATGAACTACATTCCTATAGAACGAAAAGTGATTAGAATAAGCTTTGAGATGCACAAAATGACATAAATGTTCAGGCAATGACACAAATGCAGTTATTGGATCAACTACATTCCTTAAGAACGACAAGTGATTAGAATAATCATTGGGATGCACAAAATGACCTAAATGTCATTCCATTGACACAAACACACTTATTGAATGAACTACATTCGTTAAGAATGAAAAATGGATGAGAATTATTCTCGCGATGCATAGAACGACGTAAATGTTAATGCAGTGACACAAACAAACTTTTGGGATGAACTATATTCCTTTAGGACAAAAAGTGATTAGAATAAGTCTCGGGATTCACAAAATGACATAAATGTTAATCTATTGACACAAATGCACTTACTTGATGAACTACATTCCTTAAAAAAAAAAATTGAATAGAATAAGCCTTGGGATGCACAAAATGACGTAAAAGTTAAATTAATCACACAAACGCACTTATTGGATGAACAAGATTGGTTAAGAACGAAATTGATTATAATAAGCCTAGGGATGCACAAAATGACATAAATGTTAAATTAATGACTCAAACGCACTTATTGGATGAACAACATTAGTTAAGAACGAAAAGTGATTAGAATAAGCCTTGAAATGCACAAAATTACGTAAATGTTCATCCAATGACCCAAACGCACTATTTGGATGAACTACATTCCTTCTGAATGAAAAGTGATTAAAATAAGCATTGAGATGCACAAAATGACATAATTGTTCAGGCAATGACACAAATGCAGTTATTGGATCAACTACATTCCTTAAGAACGACAAGTGATTAGAATAAGCATTGGGATGCACAAAATGACCAAAATGTTATTCCATTGACACAAACACACTTATTGAATGAACTACATTCGTTAAGAATGAAAAATGGATGAAAGTTATTCTTGCGATGCACAGAACGAGGTAAATGTTAATCCAGTGACACAAACAAACTTATTGGATGAACTACAATCCTTAAGAACGAAAAGTGATTAGAATAAGCCTTGGGATGCACAAAATGACTTAAAAGTTAAATTAATGACACAAACGCACTTATTGGATGAACAACATTGGTTAAGAACGAAATTGATTAGAATAAGCCTAGGGATGCACAAAATTACATAAATGTTAAATTAATGACTCAAACGCATTTATTGGATGAACAACATTAGTTAAGAACGAAAAGTGATTAGAATAAGCCTTGAAATGCACAAAATGACGTAAATGTTCATCCAATGAAACAAACGCACTATTTGGATGAACGACATTCCATATGAAAGAAAAGTGATTAGAATAAGCCTTGAGATGCACAAAATGACATAAATGTCGTTTAATGACACAAATGCACTTATTGGATCAACTACATTCCTTAAGAAGGATAAGTAATTAGATTAAGCATTAGGATGCACAAAATGACCTAAATGTTATTCCATTGACACAAACACACTTATTGGATTAACTACATTCGTTATGAACGAAAATGGATGAGAATTATTCTCACGATGCACAAAATGACGTAAATGTTAATCTAGTGACACAAACAATCTTTTTGATGAACTACATTCCTTTAGAACAAAAAGTTATTAGAATAAGCCTTGGGATGCACAAAATGACATAAATGTTAATCTATTGACACAAATGCACTTATTGGATGAACTACATTCGATAAGAACGAAAAGTGATTAGAATAAACCTTGGGGTGCACGAAATGACGTAAAAGTTAAATTAATGACACAAACGCACTTATTGGATGAACAAAATTGGTTAAGAACGAAATTGATTAGAATAAGCCTAGGGTTGCACAAAATGACATAATTGTTAAATTAATGACTCAAACGCACTTATTGGATGAACAACATTTGTTAAGAACGAAAAGTGAAAAGAATAAGCCTCGAAATGCACAAAATGACGAAAATATTCATGCAATTACACAAATGCACTTATTGGATGAACTACATTCCTTAAGAACGACAAGTGATTAGAATAAGCATTGGGATGCACAAAATGACCTAAATGTTATTCCATTGACACAAACACACTTATTGGATGAACTACATTCGTTAAGAACGTTATTCTCGCGATGCACAAAATGACGTAAATGTTAATCCAGTGACACATAAAAACTTTTTTGATGACCTACATTCCTTTAGAACAAAAAGTGATTAGAATAAACCATGGGATGCCCGAAATGACATAAATGTTAATCTATTGACAAAATTGCACTTATTGGATGAAATACATTAGTTAAGAACGAAAAGTGATTAGAATAAGCTTCGGAATACACAAATTGAAGTAAATGTTCATCCAATGACAAAAACGCACTTATTGGATGAACTACATTCCTTAAGAACGAAAAGTGATTAGAATAAGCCTTGGGATGCACAAAATGACGTAAAAGCTAAATTAATGACACAAACGCAGTTATTGGATAAACAACATTGGTTAAGAACGAAACTGATTAGAATAAGCCTACGGATGCACAAAATGACATAAAGTTAAATTAATGACTCAAACGCTCTTATTGGATGAACAACATTAGTTAAGAACGATAAGTTATTAGAATAAGCTTTGAAATGCACAAAATGACGTAAATGTTCATCCAATGACACAACCGCACTATTTGGATGAACTACATTCCTTAAGAATGGAATGTGATTAAAATAAGCCTTGAGATGCACAAAATGACATAAATGTTCATTTAATGACACAAATGCACTTATTGGATCAACTACATTCTTTAAGAACGACAAGTGTTAGAATAAGCATTGGGATGCACAAAATGACCTAAATGTTATTCCATTGACACAAACACACTTATTGGATTAACTACATTCGTTATGATCGAAAATGGATGAGAATTATTCTCGCGATGCACAATATGACGTAAATGTTAATCCAGTGACACAAACAAACTTTTTGGATGAACTACATTCCTTTAGAACAAAAAAGTATTAGAATAAGCCTTGGGATGCACAAAATGACATAAATGTTAATCTATTGACACAAATGCACTTATTGGATGAACTACATTCCTTAAAAAAGAAAAAGTGAATAGAATAAGCCTTGGGATGCACAAAATGACGTAAAAGTTAAATTAATGATACAAACGCACTTATTGGATGAACAACATTGGTTAAGAACGAAATTGATTAGAATAAGCCTATGGATGTACAAAATAACATAATTGTTAAATTAAAGACCCAAATGCACTTATTGGATTAACATTAGTTAAGAACGAAAAGTGATTAGAATAAGCCTTGAAATGCACAAAATGACTTAATGTTCATCCAATGATGCAAACGCACTATTTGGATGAACTATGTAACACCCCGAGTTTAAAACACAGCGCGAGTGTATTTTTTTTTTTGAAAACGAATACATAAATAAAAGAGTTCTCAGAATTGTGTTCCAAGGAAATTAAAATCAATTCAAATGAAATATCATTCGACTTCGTAATTAAAAATAGTAAGGAATTTTAAAACAGCAACATCACAATTGAATCGAATGAGATGTTTATGGGAATTTGATCTTTATAATATACTAAAATAAAGATACATCAAAATATTTATCAGAGTGCGGAAGAGTTTTACAATAATTCCCAAAATGAATATTTACAACCATTGAGTTCAAAACCCTATACATAGGTCTACTCTGATCATACCCTAAGGTACAGTAGCATTACAATATTCACAAGTCTTTTCTTCACCCAGCTGCTCATCTATTTGCATAGCCCACAAGTAAAGATCAAGGGAAACTAACGACGTTCCCTGTCGTTAGTATGACCATCAGGGGTACGGTTCTGAATCTCATCTGAGGGCAACGCCCAATTTCCACAATAATTGTAAAGGGTCACCGACCGAAAATAACAATTACCACATAGCAGTTATATCAAGAATATCATACATATTCATAGTACATGATGATAAATAAGGATGCTAAATTTTGAAATACATGTCATTTGTACTTTACAAAACAGCAACCAAGTAAGTATGAAAATCATGATGTAAGCACAAACATCAATTCATCAAAAATTACAGATTTCACAAACAACAATTTTCCACCATCAACATAAAATCAAAACGTGACCCTCCGGTGAAAAACTCTGAATACAGAGGCTGTCAGAGTACAAAAATCAGAATTTCTACAACTTCAGTAAATTCTCAAAAACTTCATCATCACCACTTCAAACTAGCACCAAATTTCCATTTTTAATCACCACAAACCTTCCCAAGGTACCCCAACACTTAAGGTTTATAAAAAAATGTTAAAAACTTGAATTTATGAAAAATACGAATCTGTATTCGACTACAGCTACCTTGTATTCGAATACAGAAGCTAAAACAGTGAAAAATCAGTATTCTGTATTCGAATACGAGGCCTTCGTAGTCGAATATAGATGCGAAGTCAGTGGCAAAAGTTGCAAATCTGTATTCGGCTACAGAGGGTCGTAGTTGAATACAGATGCTAAGTCAGTAGCAAAATTGGAAAATCTGTATTCGACTACAGGGGCTCGTAGTCGAATACAAGTTCGAAAACTTAGGGAAAACAGAAGCTTTGCAGGTTGTATTCGAATACACTCAATGCCGTATTCGAATACACCTTCGAAATCAGTGAATTTTCCTGAAACTTCAACACATTTTCAAAACCTTTTCTTTTGAAAATCCAACCCAACACCAGAATCATAATTCCCCTCTTTTAAAACCTCAACTCAGAACATTTTTCATCAAATACCAACAACAGATTTTTCATAAAAATACTTCCACCATTTTAAATCGCTTTTCATTTGAAACAACCATCAACACCAGATTGTTTAACAAAACACAACAAAACACAGATTTATTCAAACCAGAATAACCTCACTGATTTTTAACAAAACAAAATCAGAACCAGAATCATCATTCAACACTCACAGAATGATTTTCAAAACATAATACAATGTTTTTCACAAACATAAACCAAATATCATTCATCACACATGCATTTACAGCCCTAAATGCAATCTAGAAAGTTGGAAGGTGCCCTTACCTTAGTTACGTTCCCTTAGCTCGTACGCTTTTGGGACAAAAGCCGACGATACTCCCGTTCGCGTTCGCCGCTACGAAAATTAGTTCTTTAGCTCCGTAACGATCAGAGGAATGACTTTCGTACTCGAAACTTTCTGATTCGACACTCAGATTTTCCAGAACGATGACTTTTAAGTAAACTGTTTTTCTTCACCAACACTCAGAAAATTAGAAGAAGAAGAAGAAGACAAACCAGAACTGGCGCGTAGAGGAAAGAAGGAAAAGCTTCTTACTTAAATATCCACATAAAGCAACTGACACACCAGAGGAGAGAGGAATTGTTTCCTTTTTCACAAATATCTACGCCACCTCACCAATTCTTATATCAAAATATCTTTTGATCCTCCAGCACTTAACCCGTTTCCGTCGAAATTAGCAGAGAATATCCTAATTAACGGTCCGATAATTTAATTACTCAAAATTAAATTAATTCATCCATTATCCAATAATTTTAATTCCACCTCCAAAACAATTAATTATATATATATATATTTACACAAAATATACATATATTGAATATTACGCCGACATTCCCAAAATACCCTTAAAATCAAATCTGAATTTAATTTTAAATTTAAGGGTCTTACAAACTACATTCCTTAAGAACGAAAAGTGATTAGAATAGGCATTGAGATGCACAAAATGACATAAATGTTCATGCAATGGCACAAATGCACTTATTGGATCTACTACATTCCTTAAGAACAACAAGTGATTAGAATAAGCATTGGGATGCACAAAATGACCTAAATGTTATTCCATTGACACAAACACACTTATTGAATGAACTACATTCGTTAAGAACGAAAAATGGATGAGAGTTATTCTCGCGATGCACAGAACGACGTAAATGTTAATCCAGTGACACAAACAAACTTTTTGGATGAACTACATTACTTTAGAACAAAAAGTGATTAGAATAAGCCTCGGGATTCACAAAATTACATAAATGTTAATCTATGGACACAAAAACTTATTGGATGAACTACATTCCTTAAAAAAGAAAAAGTGAATAGAATAAGCCTTGGGATGCACAAAATGACGTAAACGTTAAATTAATGACACAAACGCACTTATTGGATGAACAACATTGGTTAAGAACGAAATTGATTAGAATAAGCCTAGGGAGGCACAAAATGACATAAATAATAAATTAATGACTCAAACGCACTTATTGGATGAACAAAATTAGTTAAGAACGAAAAATGATTAGAATAAGCCTTGAAATGCATAAAATGACGTAAATGTTTATCCAATGACACAAACGCACTTATTGGATCTACTACATTCGTTAAGAACGACAAGTGATTAGAATAAGCTATGGGATGCACAAAATGACTTAAATGTTATTCCATTAACACAAACACACTTATTGGATTAACTACATTCGTTATGAACGAAAATGGATGAGAATTATTCTCGCGATGCACAAAATGACGTAAATGTTAATCTAGTGACACAAACAATCTTTTTGGATGAACTACAATCCTTTAGAACAAAAAGTTATTAGAATAAGCCTTGGGATGCACAAAATGACATAAATGTTAATCTATTAACACAAATGCACTTATTGGATGAACTACATTCCATAAGAACAAAAAGTGATTAGAATAAGCCTTGGGATGCACGAAATGACGTAAAAGTTAAATTAATGACACAAACGCACTTATTGGATGAACAAAATTTGTTAAGAACGAAATTGATTAGAATAAGCTTAGGGTTGGACAAAATGACATAATTGATAAATTAATGACTCAAACGCACTTATTGGATGAACAACATTTGATAAGAACGAAAAGTGAAAAGAATAAGCCTTGAAATGAACAAAATGACGAAAATATTCATGCAATGACACAAATGCCCTTATTGGATGAACTACATTCGTTAAGAACGACAAGTGAGTAGAATAAGCATTGGGATGCACAAAATGACCTAAACGTTATTCCATTGACAAAAACAAACTTATTAGATGAACTACATTTGTTAAGAACGAAAATGGATGAGAATTATTCTCACGATGCACAAAATGACGTGAGTGTTAATCCAGTAACACAAAAAAACGTTTTGGATGAACTATATTTCTTTAGTACAAAAAATGATTAGAATAAGCCTTGGGATGCACAAAATGACGTAAATGTTAATCTATTAACAAAAATTTACTTATTGGATGAACTACATTGGTTAAGAACGAAAAGTGATTAAAATAAGCCTCGGAATGCACAAATTGAAGTAAATGTTCATCCAATGATACAAACGCACTTATTGGATCAACTACATTCCTTAAGAACGAAAAGTGATTAGAATATGCCTTGGGATGCACAAAATGACGTAAAAGTTAAATTAATGACACAAACGCACTTATTGGATGAACAACATTGGTTAAGAACGAAAATTGATTAGAATAACCTAGGGATGCACAAAATGATATAAATGTTAAATTAAAGACTCAAACGCACTTATTGGATGAACAACATTAATTAAGAACGAAAAGTGATTAGAATAAGCCTTGAAATGTACAAAATGACGTAAATGTTCATGCAATGACACAAATGCAATTATTGGATCAACTACATTCCTTAAGAACGACAAGTGATTAGAATAAGCATTGGGATGCACAAAATGACCTAGATGTTATTCCATTGACACAAACACACTTATTGAATGAACTACATTCGTTAAGAACGAAAAATGGATGAGAGTTATTCTCGCGATGCACAGAACGACGTAAATGTTAATCCAGTGACACAAACAAACTTTTTGGATGAACTACATTACTTTAGAACAAAAAGTGATTAGTATAAGCCTCGGGATTCACAAAATTACATAAATGTTAATCTATGGACACAAAAACTTATTGGATGAACTACATTCCTTAAAAAAGAAAAAGTGAATAGAATAAGCCTTGGGATGCACAAAATGAGGTAAACGTTAAATTAATGACACAAACGCACTTATTGGATGAACAACATTGGTTAAGAACGAAATTGATTAGAATAAGCCTAGGGAGGCACAAAATGACATAAATAATAAATTAATGACTCAAACGCACTTATTGGATGAACAAAATTAGTTAAGAACGAAAAATGATTAGAATAAGCCTTGAAATGCATAAAATGACGTAAATGTTTATCCAATGACACAAACGCACTTATTGGATCTACTACATTCGTTAAGAACGACAAGTGATTAGAATAAGCTATGGGATGCACAAAATGACTTAAATGTTATTCCATTGACACAAACACACTTATTGGATTAACTACATTCGTTATGAACGAAAATGGATGAGAATTATTCTCGCGATGCACAAAATGACGTAAATGTTAATCTAGTGACACAAACAATCTTTTTGGATGAACTACATTCCTTTAGAACAAAAAGTTATTAGAATAAGCCTTGCGATGCACAAAATGACATAAATATTAATCTATTGACACAAATGCACTTATTGGATGAACTACATTCCATAAGAACAAAAAGTGATTAGAATAAGCCTTGGGATGCACGAAATGACGTAAAAGTTAAATTAATGACACAAACGCACTTATTGGATGAACAAAATTGGTTATGAACGAAATTGATAAGAATAAGCCTAGGGTTGCACAAAATGACATAATTGTTAAATTAATGACTCAAACGCACTTATTGGATGAACAACATTTGATAAGAACGAAAAGTGAAAAGAATAAGCCTTGAAATGCACAAAATGACGGAAATATTCATGCAATGACACAAACGCACTTATTGGATGAACAAAATTGGTTAAGAACGAAATTGATTAGAATAAGCATAGCGTTGCACAAAATGACATAATTGTTAAATTAATGACTCAAACGCACTTATTGAATGAACAATATTTGTTAAGAACGAAAAGTGATCAGAATAAGACTTGAAATGCACAAAATGACGAAAATATTCATCCAATGACACAAATGCACTATTTGGATGAATTACATTCCTTAAGAACCAAAAGTGATTACAATAAGCATTGAGATGCCCAAAATGACATAAATGTTCATGCAATGACACAAATGCACTAATTGGATGAACAACATTCCTTAAGAACGACAAGTGATTAGAATAAGCATTGGGATGCACCAAATGACCTAAATGTTATTCCATTGACACAAACACACTTATTGGATGAACTACATTTGTTA
The DNA here is from genome assembly GCA_037974295.1 of Cicer cuneatum. NCBI lineage: Eukaryota > Viridiplantae > Streptophyta > Magnoliopsida > Fabales > Fabaceae > Cicer > Cicer cuneatum. The sequence continues at coordinate 34,177,699 of JBBPBO010000003.1, read as the reverse complement.
AGAATGAAAATGGATGAGAATTATTCTCGCATGCACAAAATGACGTAAATGTTAATCCAGCGACAGAAAAAAACATTTTGGATGAACTCTATTCCTTTAGAACAAAAAGTGATTAGAATAAGCATTGGGATGCCCAAAATAACATAAATGTTAATCTATTGACAAAAATGCACATATTGGATGAACAACATTAATTAAGAACGAAAAGTGATTAGAATAAGCCTTGTAATGTACAAAATGACGTAAATGTTCATGCAATGACACAAATGCGATTATTGGATCAACTACATTTATTAAGAGCGACAAGTGATTAGAATAAGCATTGGGATGCACAAAATGACCTAAATGTTATTCCATTGACACAAACACACTTATTGGATGAACTACATTCGTTAAGAACGAAATTGATTAGAATAACCTAGGGATGCACAAAATGACATAAATGTTAAATTAAAGACTCAAACGCACTTATTGGATGAACAACATTAATTAAGAACGAAAAGTGATTAGAATAAGCCTTGAAATGTACAAAATGACGTAAATGTTCATGCAATGACACAAATGCAATTATTGGATCAACTACATTCCTTAAGAACGACAAGTGATTAGAATAAGCATTGGGATGCACAAAATGACCTAGATGTTATTCCATTGACACAAACACACTTATTGAATGAACTACATTCGTTAAGAACGAAAAATGGATGAGAGTTATTCTCGCGATGCACAGAACGACGTAAATGTTAATCCAGTGACACAAACAAACTTTTTGGATGAACTACATTACTTTAGAACAAAAAGTGATTAGTATAAGCCTCGGGATTCACAAAATTACATAAATGTTAATCTATGGACACAAAAACTTATTGGATGAACTACATTCCTTAAAAAAGAAAAAGTGAATAGAATAAGCCTTGGGATGCACAAAATGAGGTAAACGTTAAATTAATGACACAAACGCACTTATTGGATGAACAACATTGGTTAAGAACGAAATTGATTAGAATAAGCCTAGGGAGGCACAAAATGACATAAATAATAAATTAATGACTCAAACGCACTTATTGGATGAACAAAATTAGTTAAGAACGAAAAGTGATTAGAATAAGCCTTGAAATGCATAAAATGACGTAAATGTTTATCCAATGACACAAACGCACTTATTGGATCTACTACATTCCTTAAGAACGACAAGTGATTAGAATAAGCTATGGGATGCACAAAATGACTTAAATGTTATTCCATTGACACAAACACACTTATTGGATTAACTACATTCGTTATGAACGAAAATGGATGAGAATTATTCTCGCGATGCACAAAATGACGTAAATGTTAATCTAGTGACACAAACAATCTTTTTGGATGAACTACATTCCTTTAGAACAAAAAGTTATTAGAATAAGCCTTGGGATGCACAAAATGACATAAATGTTAATCTATTGACACAAATGCACTTATTGGATGAACTACATTCCATAAGAACAAAAAGTGATTAGAATAAGCCTTGGGATGCACGAAATGACGTAAAAGTTAAATTAATGACACAAACGCACTTATTGGATGAACAAAATTGGTTAAGAACAAAATTGATTAGAATAAGCCTAGGGTTGGACAAAATGACATAATTGATAAATTAATGACTCAAACGCACTTATTGGATGAACAACATTTGATAAGAATGAAAAGTGAAAAGAATAAGCCTTGAAATGAACAAAATGACGAAAATATTCATGCAATGACACAAATGCCCTTATTGGATGAACTACATTCGTTAAGAACGACAAGTGAGTAGAATAAGCATTGGGATGCACAAAATGACCTAAACGTTATTCCATTGACAAAAACAAACTTATTAGATGAACTACATTTGTTAAGAACGAAAATGGATGAGAATTATTCTCACGATGCACAAAATGACGTGAGTGTTAATCCAGTAACACAAAAAAACGTTTTGGATGAACTATATTTCTTTAGTACAAAAAATGATTAGAATAAGCCTTGGGATGCACAAAATGACGTAAATGTTAATCTATTAACAAAAATGTACTTATTGGATGAACTACATTGGTTAAGAACGAAAAGTGATTAGAATAAGCCTCGGAATGCACAAATTGAAGTAAATGTTCATCCAATGATACAAACGCACTTAATGGATCAACTACATTCCTTTAGAACGAAAAGTGATTAGAATATGCCTTGGGATGCACTAAATGACGCAAAAGTTAAATTAATGACACAAACGCACTTATTGGATAAAAAAATTGGTTAAGAACGAAATTGATTAGAATAAGCCTAGGGAGGCACAAAATGACATAAATGTTAAATTAATGACTCAAACGCACTTATTGGATGAACAACATTAGTTAAGAACGAAAAGTGATTAGATGAAGCCTTGAAATGCATAAAATGACGTAAATGTTCATCCAATGACACAAACGCACTTATTGGATCTACTACATTCCTTAAGAACGACAAGTGATTAGAATAGGCATTGGGATGCACAAAATGACCTAAATGTTATTCCATTGACACAAACACACTTATTGGATTAACTACATTCGTTATGAACGAAAATGGATGAGAATTATTCTCGCGATGCACAAAATGACGTAAATGTTAATCCAGTGACACAAACAATCTTTTTGGATGAACTACATTCCTTTAGAACAAAAAAATATTAGAATAAGCCTTGGGATGCACAAAATGACATAAATGTTAATCTATTGACACAAATGCACTTATTGGACGAACTACAT
>JBBPBO010000003.1:34164536-34174705 GCA_037974295.1 Cicer cuneatum | reverse complement strand
GGGATGCACAAAATGACCTAAATGTTATTCCATTGACACAAACACACTTATTGGATTAACTACATTCGTTATGAACGAAAATGGATGAGAATTATTCTCGCGATGCACAAAATGACGTAAATGTTAATCCAGTGACACAAACAATCTTTTTGGATGAACTACATTCCTTTAGAACAAAAAAATATTAGAATAAGCCTTGGGATGCACAAAATGACATAAATGTTAATCTATTGACACAAATGCACTTATTGGACGAACTACATCCCATAAGAACAAAAAGTGATTAGAATAAGCTCTGGGATGCATGAAATGACGTAAAAGTTAAATTAATGACACAAACGCACTTATTGGATGAACAAAATTGGTTAAGAACGAAATTGATTAGAATAAGCCTAGGGTCTCACAAAATGACATAATTGTTAAATTAATGACTCAAATGCAATTATTGGATGAACAACATTTGATAAGAACGAAAAGTGAAAAGAATAAGCCTTGAAATGCACAAAATGACGAAAATATTCATGCAATGACACAAATGCCCTAATTGGATGAACTACATTCGTTAAGAACGACAAGTGATTAGAATAAGCATTGGGATGCACAAAATGACCTAAACGTTATTCCATTGACAAAAACAAACTTATTGGATGAACTACATTTGTTAAGAACGAAAATGGATGAGAATTATTCTCGCGATGCACAAAATGACGTAAATGTTAATCCAGTGACACAAAAAAACTTTTTGGATGAACTATATTCCTTTAGTACAAAAAATGATTACAATAAGCCTTGGGATGCACAAAATGACGTAAATGTTAATCTATTAACAAAAATTTACTTATTGGATGAACTACATTGGTTAAGAACGAAAAGTGATTAAAATAAGCCTCGGAATGCACAAATTGAAGTAAATGTTCATCCAATGATACAAACGCACTTATTGGATCAACTACATTCCTTAAGAACGAAAAGTGATTAGAATATGCCTTGGGATGCACAAAATGACGTAAAAGTTAAATTAATGACACAAACGCACTTATTGGATGAACAACATTGGTTAAGAACGAAAATTGATTAGAATAACCTAGGGATGCACAAAATGACATAAATGTTAAATTAAAGACTCAAACGCACTTATTGGATGAACAACATTAGTTAAGAACGAAAAGTGATTAGAATAAGCCTTGAAATGCATAAAATGACGTAAATGTTTATCCAATGACACAAACGCACTTATTGGATCTACTACATTCCTTAAGAACGACAAGTGATTAGAATAAGCAATGGGATGCACAAAATGACTTAAATGTTATTCCATTGACACAAACACACTTATTGGATTAACTACATTCGTTACGAACGAAAATGGATGAGAATTATTCTCGCGATGCACAAAATGACGTAAATGTTAATCTAGTGACACAAACAATCTTTTTGGATGAACTACATTCCTTTAGAACAAAAAGTTATTAGAATAAGCCTTGGGATGCATAAAATGACATAAATGTTAATCTATTGACACAAATGCACTTATTGGATGAACTACATTCCATAAGAACAAAAAGTGATTAGAATAAGCCTTGGGATGCACGAAATGACGTAAAAGTTAAATTAATGACACAAACGCACTTATTGGATGAACAAAATTGGTTAAGAACGAAATTGATTAGAATAACCCTAGGGTTGGACAAAATGACATAATTGTTAAATTAATGACTCAAACGCACTTATTGGATGAACAACATTTGATAAGAACGAAAAGTGAAAAGAATAAGCCTTGAAATGAACAAAATGACGAAAATATTCATGCAATGACACAAATGCCCTTATTGGATGAACTACATTCGTTAAGAACGACAAGTGACTAGAATAAGCATTGGGATGCACAAAATGACCTAAACGTTATTCCATTGACAAAAACAAACTTATTAGATGAACTACATTTGTTAAGAACGAAAATGGATGAGAATTATTCTCACGATGCACAAAATGACGTGAGTGTTAATCCAGTGACACAAAAAAACTTTTTGGATGAACTATATTTCTTTAGTACAAAAAATGATTAGAATAAGCCTTGGGATGCACAAAATGACGTAAATGTTAATCTATAAACAAAAATGTACTTATTGGATGAACTACATTGGTTAAGAACGAAAAGTGATTAGAATAAGCCTCGGAATGCACAAATTGAAGTAAATGTTCATCCAATGATACAAACGCACTTAATGGATCAACTACATTCCTTTAGAACGAAAAGTGATTAGAATATGCCTTGGGATGCACTAAATGACGCAAAAGTTAAATTAATGACACAAACGCACTTATTGGATGAAAAAAATTGGTTAAGAACGAAATTGATTAGAATAAGCCTAGGGAGGCACAAAATGACATAAATGTTAAATTAATGACGCAGACGCACTTATTGGATGAACAACATTAGTTAAGAACGAAAAGTGATTAGAAGAAGCCTTGAAATGCATAAAATGACGTAAATGTTCATCCAATGAGACAAACGCACTTATTGGATCTACTACATTCCTTAAGAACGACAAGTGATTAGAATAGGCATTGTGATGCACAAAATGACCTAAATGTTATTCCATTGACACAAACACACTTATTGGATTAACTACATTCGTTATGAACGAAAATGGATGAGAATTATTCTCGCGATGCACAAAATGACGTAAATGTTAATCCAGTGACACAAACAATCTTTTTGGATGAACTACATTCCTTTAGAACAAAAAAATATTAGAATAAGCCTTGGGATGCACAAAATGACATAAATGTTAATCTATTGACACAAATGCACTTATTGGACGAACTACATTCCATAAGAACAAAAAGTGATTAGAATAAGCTCTGGGATGCACGAAATGACGTAAAAGTTAAATTAATGACACAAACGCACTTATTGGATGAACAAAATTGGTTAAGAACGAAATTGATTAGAATAAGCCTAGGGTTGCACAAAATGACATAATTGTTAAATTAATGACTCAAACGCAATTATTGGATGAACAACATTTGATAAGAACGAAAAGTGAAAAGAATAAGCGTTGAAATGCACAAAATGACGAAAATATTCATGCAATGACACAAATGCCCTTATTGGATGAACTACATTCGTTAAGAACGACAAGTGATCAGAATAAGCATTGGGATGCACAAAATGACCTAAACGTTATTCCATTGACAAAAACAAACTTATTGGATGAACTACATTTGTTAAGAACGAAAATGGATGAGAATTATTCTCGCGATGCACAAAATGACGTAAATGTTAATCCAGTGACACAAAAAAACTTTTTGGATGAACTATATTCCTTTAGTACAAAAATTGATTACAATAAGCCTTGGGATGCACAAAATGACGTAAATGTTAATCTATTAACAAAAATTTACTTATTGGATGAACTACATTGGTTAAGAACGAAAAGTGCTTAAAATAAGCCTCGGAATGCACAAATTGAAGTAAATGTTCATCCAATGATACAAACGCACTTATTGGATCAACTACATTCCTTAAGAACGAAAAGTGATTAGAATATGCCTTGGGATGCACAAAATGACGTAAAAGTTAAATTAATGACACAAACGCACTTATTGGATGAACAACATTGGTTAAGAACGAAAATTGATTAGAATAACCTAGGGATGCAGAAAATGACATAAATGTTAAATTAAAGACTCAAACGCACTTATTGGATGAATAACATTAGTTAACAACGAAAAGTGATTAGAATAAGCCTTGAAATGCACAAAATGAGGTAAATGTTCATCCAATGACACAAATGCACTATTTGGATGAACTACATTCCTTAAGAACGACAAGTGATTAGAATAGGAATTGGGATGCACAAAATGACCTAAATGTTATTCCATTGACACAAACACACTTATTGGATTAACTACATTCGTTATGAACGAAAATGGATGAGAATTATTCTCGCGATGCACAAAATGATGTAAATGTTAATCTAGTGACACAAACAATCTTTTTGGATGAACTACATTCCTTTAGAACAAAAAAATATTAGAATAAGCCTTGGGATGCACAAAATGACATAAATGTTAATCTATTAACACAAATGCACTTATTGGATGAACTACATTCCATAAGAACAAAAAGTGATTAGAATAAGCTCTGGGATGCATGAAATGACGTAAAAGTTAAATTAATGACACAAACGCACTTATTGGATGAACAAAATTGGTTAAGAACGAAATTGATTAGAATAAGCCTAGGGTCTCACAAAATGACATAATTGTTAAATTAATGACTCAAATGCAATTATTGGATGAACAACATTTGATAAGAACGAAAAGTGAAAAGAATAAGCCTTGAAATGCACAAAATGACGAAAATATTCATGCAATGACACAAATGCCCTAATTGGATGAACTACATTCGTTAAGAACGACAAGTGATTAGAATAAGCATTGGGATGCACAAAATGACCTAAACGTTATTCCATTGACAAAAACAAACTTATTGGATGAACTACATTTGTTAAGAACGAAAATGGATGAGAATTATTCTCGCGATGCACAAAATGACGTAAATGTTAATCAAGTGACACAAAAAAACTTTTTGGATGAACTATATTCCTTTAGTACAAAAAATGATTAGAATAAGCCTTGGGATGCACAAAATGACGTAAATGTTAATCTATTAACAAAAATTTACTTATTGCATGAACTACATTGGTTAAGAACGAAAAGTGATTAGAATAAGCCTCGGAATGCACAAATTGAAGTAAATGTTCATCCAATGATACAAACGCACTTATTGGATCAACTACATTCCTTAAGAACGAAAAGTGATTAGAATATGCCTTGGGATGCACAAAATGACGTAAAAGTTAAATTAATGACACAAACGCACTTATTGGATGAACAACATTGGTTAAGAACGAAAATTGATTAGAATAACCTAGGGATGCACAAAATGACATAAATGTTAAATTAAAGACTCAAACGCACTTATTGGATGAACAACATTAATTAAGAACGAAAAGTGATTAGAATAAGCCTTGAAATGCACAAAATGAGGTAAATGTTCATCCAATGACACAAATGCGCTATTTGGATGAACTACATTCCTTAAGAATCAAAAGTGATTAGAATAAGCATTGAGATGCACAAAATGACATAAATGTTCATGCAATGACACAAATGCACTTATTGGATGAACTACATTCCTTAAGAACGACAAGCGATTAGAATAAGCATTGGGATGCACCAAAAGACCTAAATGTTAATCTATTAACAAAATGACGTAAAAGTTAAATTAATCACACAAACGCACTTATTGGATGAACAAAATTGGTTAAGAACGAAATTGATTAGAATAAGCCTAGGGTTGCACAAAATGACATAATTGTGAAATTAATGACTCAAACGCACTTATTGAATGAACAAAATTTGTTACGAACGAAAAGTGATCAGAATAAGCCTTGAAATGCACAAAATGACGAGAATATTCATCCAATGACACAAATGCCCTATTTGGATGATATACATTTCTTAAGAACCAAAAGTGATTAGAATAAGCATTGAGATGCACAAAATGACATAAATGTTCATGCAATGACACGAATGCACTAATTGGATGAACTACATTCCTTAAGAACGACAAGTGATTAGAATAAGTATTGGGATGCACCAAATGACCTAAATGTTATTCCATTGACACAAACACACTTATTGGATGAACTACATTCTTTATGAACAAAAATGGATGAGAATTATTCTCGCATGCACAAAATGACGTAAATGTTAATCCAGTGATAGAAAAAAACATTTTGGATGAACTACATTCCTTTAGAACAAAAAGAGATTAGAATAAGCCTTGGGATTTCCAAAATAAAATAAATGTTAATCTATTGACAAAAATGCACTTATTGGATGAACTACATTGGTTAAGAACGAAAAGTGATCAGAATAAGCCTCGGAATGCACAAATTGAAGTAAATGTTCATCGAATGACAAAAACGCACTTATTGGATGAACTACATTCCTTAAGAACGTAAAGTGATTTGAATAAGCCTTGGGATGCACAAAATGACGTAAAAGATAAATTAATGACACAAACGCACTTATTGGATGAACAACATTGGTTAAGAACGAAATTGCTTAGAATAAGCCTTGGGATGCACAAAATGACATAAATGTTAAATTAATGACTCAAACGCACTTATTGGATGAACAACATTAGTTAACAACGAAAAGTGATTAGAATAAGCCTTGAAATGCACAAAATGAAGTAAATGTTCATCCAACGACACAAACGCACTATTTGGATGAACTACATTCCTTATGAACGAAAAGTGATTAGAATAAGCCTTCAGATGCACAAAATGACATAAATGTTCGTTTATTGACAGAAATGCACTTATTGGATCCATTACATTCCTTAAGAAGGATAAGTGATTACAATAAGCATGGGATGCACAAAATGACCTAAATGTTATTCCATTGACACAAACACACTTCTTGGATTAACTACATTCGTTATGAACGAAAATGGATGAGAAGTATTCTCGCGATGCACAAAATGACGTAAATGTTAAGCTAGTGACACAAACAATCTTTTTGAATGAATTAGATTCCTTTAGAACAAAACGTTATTAGAATAAGCCTTGGGATGCACAAAATGACATAAATGTTAATCTATTGACACAAATGCACTTATTGGATGAACTACATTCCATAAGAATGAAAAGTGATTTGAATAAGCCTTGAGATGCACGAAATGACGTAAAAGTTAAATTAATGACACAAACGCACTTATTGGATGAACAAAATTGGTTAAGAACGAAATAGATTAGAATAAGCCTAGGGTTGCACAAAATGACATAATTGTTAAATTAATGACTCAAACGCACTTATTGAATGAACAACATTTGTTAAGAATGAAAAGTGATCAGAATAAGCCTTGAAATGCACAAAAGGACGAGAATATTCATCCAATGACACAAATGCACTATTTGGATGAACTTCATTCTTTAAGAACCAAAAGTGATTAGAATAAGCATTGAGATGCACAAAATGACATAAATGTTCATGCAATGACCCAAATGCACTTATTGGATGAACTACATTCCTTACGAACGACAAGTGATTAGAATAAGCATTGGGATGCACCAAATGACCTAAATGTTATTCCATTGGCACAAACACACTTATTGGATGACCTACATTCGTTAAGAACGAAAATGGATGAGAATTATTCTCGCATGCACAAAATGACGTAAATGTTAATCCAGTGATACAAAAAAACATTTTGGATGAACTACATTCCTTTAGAACAAAAAGTGATTAGAATAAGCCTTGGGATGCCCAAAATAACATAAATGTTAATCTATTGACAAAAATGCACTTATTGGATGAACTACATTGGCTAAGAATGAAAAGTGATTAGAATAAGCCTCAGAATGCACAAATTGAAGTAAATGTTCATCCAATGACAAAAACGCACTTATTGGATGAACTACATTCCTTAAGAACGAAAAGTGATTTGAATAAGCCTTGGGATGTACAAAAGGACGTAAAAGTTAAATTAATGACACAAACGCACTTATTGGATGAACAACATTGGTTAAGAACGAAATTGATTAGAATAACCTAGGGATGCACAAAATGACATAAATGTTAAATTAAAGACTCAAACGCACTTATTGGATGAACAACATTAATTAAGAACGAAAAGTGATTAGAATAAGCCTTGAAATATACAAAATGACGTAAATGTTCATGCAATGACACAAATGCAATTATTGGATCAACTACATTCCTTAAGAACGACAAGTGATTAGAATAAGCATCGGGATGCACAAAATGACCTAGATGTTATTCCATTGACACAAACACACTTATTGGATGAACTACATTCGTTAAGAACGAAAAGTGATTAGAATATGCCTTGGGATGCACAAAATGACGTAAAAGTTAAATTAATGACACAAACGCACTTATTGGATGAACAACATTGGTTAAGAACGAAAATTGATTAGAATAACCTAGGGATGCACAAAATGACATAAATGTTAAATTAAAGACTCAAACGCACTTATTGGATGAACAACATTAATTAAGAACGAAAAGTGATTAGAATAAGCCTTGAAATGCACAAAATGAGGTAAATGTTCATCCAATGACACAAATGCGCTATTTGGATGAACTACATTCCTTAAGAATCAAAAGTGATTAGAATAAGCATTGAGATGCACAAAATGACATAAATGTTCATGCAATGACACAAATGCACTTATTGGATGAACTACATTCCTTAAGAACGACAAGCGATTAGAATAAGCATTGGGATGCACCAAAAGACCTAAATGTTAATCTATTAACAAAATGACGTAAAAGTTAAATTAATCACACAAACGCACTTATTGGATGAACAAAATTGGTTAAGAACGAAATTGATTAGAATAAGCCTAGGGTTGCACAAAATGACATAATTGTGAAATTAATGACTCAAACGCACTTATTGAATGAACAAAATTTGTTACGAACGAAAAGTGATCAGAATAAGCCTTGAAATGCACAAAATGACGAGAATATTCATCCAATGACACAAATGCCCTATTTGGATGATATACATTTCTTAAGAACCAAAAGTGATTAGAATAAGCATTGAGATGCACAAAATGACATAAATGTTCATGCAATGACACGAATGCACTAATTGGATGAACTACATTCCTTAAGAACGACAAGTGATTAGAATAAGTATTGGGATGCACCAAATGACCTAAATGTTATTCCATTGACACAAACACACTTATTGGATGAACTACATTCTTTATGAACAAAAATGGATGAGAATTATTCTCGCATGCACAAAATGACGTAAATGTTAATCCAGTGATAGAAAAAAACATTTTGGATGAACTACATTCCTTTAGAACAAAAAGAGATTAGAATAAGCCTTGGGATTTCCAAAATAAAATAAATGTTAATCTATTGACAAAAATGCACTTATTGGATGAACTACATTGGTTAAGAACGAAAAGTGATCAGAATAAGCCTCGGAATGCACAAATTGAAGTAAATGTTCATCGAATGACAAAAACGCACTTATTGGATGAACTACATTCCTTAAGAACGTAAAGTGATTTGAATAAGCCTTGGGATGCACAAAATGACGTAAAAGATAAATTAATGACACAAACGCACTTATTGGATGAACAACATTGGTTAAGAACGAAATTGCTTAGAATAAGCCTTGGGATGCACAAAATGACATAAATGTTAAATTAATGACTCAAACGCACTTATTGGATGAACAACATTAGTTAACAACGAAAAGTGATTAGAATAAGCCTTGAAATGCACAAAATGAAGTAAATGTTCATCCAACGACACAAACGCACTATTTGGATGAACTACATTCCTTATGAACGAAAAGTGATTAGAATAAGCCTTCAGATGCACAAAATGACATAAATGTTCGTTTATTGACAGAAATGCACTTATTGGATCCATTACATTCCTTAAGAAGGATAAGTGATTACAATAAGCATGGGATGCACAAAATGACCTAAATGTTATTCCATTGACACAAACACACTTCTTGGATTAACTACATTCGTTATGAACGAAAATGGATGAGAAGTATTCTCGCGATGCACAAAATGACGTAAATGTTAAGCTAGTGACACAAACAATCTTTTTGAATGAATTAGATTCCTTTAGAACAAAACGTTATTAGAATAAGCCTTGGGATGCACAAAATGACATCAATGTTAATCTATTGACACAAATGCACTTATTGGATGAACTACATTCCATAAGAATGAAAAGTGATTTGAATAAGCCTTGAGATGCACGAAATGACGTAAAAGTTAAATTAATGACACAAACGCACTTATTGGATGAACAAAATTGGTTAAGAACGAAATAGATTAGAATAAGCCTAGGGTTGCACAAAATGACATAATTGTTAAATTAATGACTCAAACGCACTTATTGAATGAACAACATTTGTTAAGAATGAAAAGTGATCAGAATAAGCCTTGAAATGCACAAAAGGACGAGAATATTCATCCAATGACACAAATGCACTATTTGGATGAACTTCATTCTTTAAGAACCAAAAGTGATTAGAATAAGCATTGAGATGCACAAAATGACATAAATGTTCATGCAATGAC